>OZ007570.1:13291711-13299211 GCA_963931925.1 Onchidella celtica | reverse complement strand
CCTTGATTTTGTTACGCATTCACAAAGGACAATAAAAACGAAACAATTTGCTTGCGCCATGGACCAAGTCAAATGATGCCAGGATATGGAACTGACGTGTTGTGCTAAACAATGTAGGAAGTAGGACTTACGAGATGTAAATATAGAGGCTATACTTTTGTCAAATAAAAGCAGTGGAATTGAAATTGTTTCAGAGCATATATTGCAGAACTGCACACTCTTCTCAGCACTACGAGAAACATGTTGGCCCAAATCCACCGACCTGAATATCAAACTCTATGGTGCTCTGCCAGAACTGCAGAAAACCGTAGATTTTCTTAAAAGAACAAATCTGTAGATTTAGATTGGTGAATGAAAGAAGAAGAAGAAGAAATTGTTTAAATTTTATCCATTGATTTACCGAATTCTGATCTTAAAAAAAAAAGATAAAAAAAATTGAAATGAGAAAGAAGAATTTGTCCAGCCATCAAATACTTGAAATACCTCAAGACAAGTCTATAAGAACTAAAGAAGACCATTATAGCAATCAGTTAAGAGAAATGTGCCGAGTGAAATAAAACAGTATAAAACTCATAATTATGGATAGAATAATTAATGAGAATGCTGCCTCTCATACAAATTCTGACCATGCCCGATAAACTACGAATTAGAAATGTGACCCCCCCCCCCTCCCCCCCCTTCTTCCCTGACATAACAGATTGTTAACCTCTGATCTTGGAGAAAGCGGACGCTGCCCTTTCATTATACGGCTCAGCGATCAGTCGATTGGCGTAAACAGTTGACGCGCTGACGCTCTGCACGTACGCCGTTAGTTGGCCTAGCAAGTACGAAACCTCCAAAAATGTTGACCGGAAAAAAAGGAGCGGTACGAAACAACGGTCAACTCAACCCCACAGTTACAGGGGAGATAAGCCACCAACGGGCCATCCGATACATGGCAAATGGCATGTAAACACAATAATACCGTCGGGTAGTTGCCCCATTGTTGTATGTGCATTTTTGGCCTTTCGAGAAAATGAGAATTGAAGTTTGGTCGGCAAAAGGGCCAAAAGGCATACAACATGACGTCACAAACATACATCTCGAAAAGTTTATAACCGATTCGAATGACACTTATACATAATGAAATTAGGAGTGAGAGAATCACATTCATGACAAAACCTCAAAACTCAGCAAAATGTGGCATACAACATTATGGCAAATACCCCTCGATCTGTCGTCTATCAGTTTCTATACTGTTGTCATACATGGCAAAATTGATCATTTGGGATAGACAGCCATGCTGTAGTGAGTCGTTTCTTTACCACAAGAGGAGTCAACACCAATTTATGGAAAACTGCCTGTTGAATTTATGGTCGTAATAATATGTTGAACTAAACCCTGACAGGTTACGTTTTTTAATTTGTTAAACTGTAGCTTCTCAGCAGTTTGTATATAAACATTAGACCAAATTATTAAAAAAGAAAAAAAAAAACATTTCTACAGGTGCCAAAACTAAACTAACCTAAGGTAACTGTACCAAAAAGATACTAAATATTGGTCGCTGAGTGTCAGCAATCGTTTTTCTTGTACAAGGTGAAACCAGAGTTGGGTGTTTAGCCGTGGCCTTCGGTTTAGCACAGTCTAGGTAGTACTCCAGAATTTTTTTTTTCTTTTTAAATACTTCGGTCTTCTCATTATGTTTTACGAAGCACAAGAAAAGCAAACTCAAAAGTTGGCTAGTCTTAAAAAAAAAAACAACAGAAAAAAAAACAACAACAACAGTTCCATAAAATCTAGTGCGAAATATCAACCAGTGCGAAATTTCCTACATATTTAAGAGCTAGTTTCTGTAAAACTCGGTGTAGATTCCGTTCATGGTAAACAAAAACGTAACACAGTCTAAAATATGAATGATTTTGTTTGAATTCTGTAAGTACATGTAGAATTATATTATATGAATGTATAGGTTTCATGCATATCCGAAGAAGGCACTATGCCTGCGGATCTTTCAAAGAATTGTTTTCTGACGTGGACACACAGCGCGTCGCCTCCTTTCTGAAAGAGACTGAGATCTACGACTTGATTTCAAAATGTTCATACACAGAATTATTTACAAAATTGTTTTCAGATCTATGCAAAACAACTTCTGAGAATGTTACCAGTGTAGTAACGTTTATACGGAGCTATTTAATTCTACTTGTGAAATTCAAATTGATGAAACTCTGAATGCCAAAGATAAAGAAAGTACCCAGATAGACCGTGGACGGCGCAAAATGGCCGTTATCGTGCCGACTCGCCGTTAAACCCAAACTTCAAAGAATGTTGTTAAAGTACGTACGGTCCCCAAGTTTTTTGCGCTAGGGGTGCGTATTTTAAAGCCTTTTGTGACTCCAGAGCTAGAGAGCTCCTCCAGAAAAACTCCTAACAACAGTCTTAATCAATTAGTCTTTCAGATTTTCTTTTTGTTTTCCTCCTGTTTTTTGGTTGAAAGGGTAAGGGGCCGGGTTAGGGATTCCATAAGATTTAGGGTTGAGGATAGGAGAGGGTTAGGGATTCCATAAGATTTAGGGTTGAGGATAGGAGAGGGTTAGGGATTCCATAAGATTTAGGGTTGAGGGCAAGGACTGAGTTAGAGATAGGTACCGTACATATTCGTACGTGTCCCTAGTGCAAAACGCTTGGGGGTGCAAACGTGCAAGTGACAGAAGCCAACTTCAAAACTTCATACTGTAATATCTGTTTCTATCCGCACAACAAATCTCTGGGGTCTGACAAATCTCAAACTGACCCCCTGTGTAAGTGATACATTGAGAACCGCTGACTATGTCCTCTGCTACCCGAACAAACATCATTTCATGGCAAATGCCTGTGTCACGTGACATCTCCACCGAAGTCTTACTGAGGCGTCATTTTCTCCCACTGCAGCATCAGAAACTAGGGCAAAATGACGTCACGGGTGGGGGGGGGGCAGATGGGGGACGGGGTGGGCCCGGGGGTGGGGGGGGGGGTTAGGAGGATTCTGTGCGCGTGTGTGTTTGTTGTGAGTGTTGCACGCGCGTGTTTGTATGTGTGTATGCATGAATGTGTCTGTGTGGGTAGAGCTCACATCGAGGGCCGCATAGTGGTAAAGTATCCTAACTCCACTTTTTCGTTCTTTGAATGGAGATATTTTAGCATCCTTATACTTCTTATAGCCCTCGACAGTCCTCAAGTTGTGTTATAAGTTGAGAATAAAATTCTGAAAACTTAAGGGTTAAGTAACGTTTCTTTAAATTTCGTAACTATGAGGTCTGATCAAGAAAGTTATTAATTCACTTTTTTTTTTTTTTTGGTTGCTTCTCCAGAAAAGTTTCACAAATCGAGTTACGACAGTTTACCATACGACCCTCGCTTTACTGTTTGTACAAAGTATTGGTGGTAGTTGGGGGCGGGAGTGAAAAAGCAGGAGGGGGAATTTTGAAGTATTGTAAAAACAATTATCTGATTTTTACCGAAACAATTGATTTTTAATGTAGAGTAGTTTCAGAAGGGTTAATAAAAATTATAAATTGGCAAAAAACCAGTAATGAAACAACTAGATGAAGAAAGGAGGAACTCTGAATTAATGTAAAGGGCAATTTTCTCCTGTACCCCCTCCCCCCCACACAATTTCTAATGTTCAAAGGTTGCCCTACATTCCTCCTCCCCCTCCCCCCCCTTTCACCTCTGGGGCCACAGTTGTTTTGAATCTTCTTCTCCACTCGTTCTCTGGCGTGACTTACATTCCACACACACGCACATACACACACACACACACACCTAGATACACGCACATCCATACTAATTACTATCTTTACACCGCCTACAACTTTCGAAAAAGGGCATGACTGTGTGTGTGGGAGTGGGGGTGGGGGTGGGAAGCCGAGAGGGGGGGGGGGGTAATTACACACCCTTTTTTTTTTTTTTTTACACTTTTTTTTTCCTTGTCTGAAACTGTTCTGCTACTCCACGCTTACCCAAAGATGGAATTACTTAGACAGATTTAGGGAACAAAGATTTACAACTGCACAACTGAATGCAGGTAAATTGGCAATTTTTGACGTATCGACTTAATTAGCATGCAGTGGCGTAGACAATAATTTAAATATTGTCGTTTTATAGGGAAAAAGGCATAAAAAGGCCAAAACGCAAAAGGCTGTTGTTGTAAGCTGTTTGTACAAAGTATTGGTGGTAGTTGGGGGCGGGAGTGAAAAAGCAGGAGGGGGAATTTTGAAGTACTGTAAAAACAATTATCTGATTTTTACCGAAACAATTGATTTTTAATGTAGAGTAGTTTCAGAAGGGTTAATAAAATTATAAATTGGCAAAAAACCAGTAATGAAACAACTAGATGAAGAAAGGAGGAACTCTGAATTAATGTAAAGGGCAATTTTCTCCTGTACCCCCTCCCCCCCACACAATTTCTAATGTTCAAAGGTTGCCCTACATTCCTCCTCCCCCTCCCCCCCCTTTCACCTCTGGGGCCACAGTTGTTTTGAATCTTCTTCTCCACTCGTTCTCTGGCGTGACCTACATTCCACACACACGCACATACACACACACACACACACACCTAGATACACGCACATCCATACTATCTTTACACCGCCTACAACTTTCGAAAAAGGGCATGACTGTGTGTGTGGGAGTGGGGTGGGGGTGGGAAGCCGAGGAGGGGGGGGGGGTAATTACACATACTTTTTTTTTTTTTTACACTTTTTTTTTCCTTGTCTGAAACTGTTCTGTTACCCCACGCTTACCCAAAGATGGAATTATTTAGACAGATTTAGGGAACAAAGATTTACAACTGCACAACTGAATGCAGGTAAATTGGCAATTTTTGACGTACCGACTTAATTAGCATGCAGTGGCGTAGACAATAATTTAAATATTGTCGTTTTATAGGGAAAAACGCGTAAAAAGACCAAAACGCAAAAGGCTGTTGTTGTAAGTACGTACGGTCCCCCAAACGTTTTGCGCTAGGGGCGCATACGTATACGTACCTATCCCTAACCCCGTCCTTATCATCAGCCCTAAATCTTATCGAATCCCTACCCCTCCACCCTTTCAACCAAAAAAAACAGGAGGAAAACAAAAAGAAAATCTGAAGAATGATTAATTAAATGAAATTGTTAGGAGTATTTCGGGAGGAGCTCTCTAGCTCTGGAGTTACAAAAATTCTTTAAAATACTTAACCCCCCCCCTCCCCCACCCCCCTCCGCACAAAAAAGCTTGGGGGAGGTACGGACCTGTGACAACATTCTTTAGAAAACAGTGATTTACAACTTCACAAGTGAATACAGGTAATTAGCAGTTTCTGGCGTACCAAATTATTAATTAGCATGCAGCGGCGTAGAAAATTTAAATATTGTCGTGATCAGAGCGAAAAAAAAAAAGCTTAAGAGACCAAAACTCAAAAAAAAAAAACAACAACAACAAACTAGTTCACTTTGCACCCTTTTTATTCTTAAATTTGTTCCATTTCCATTCCGAGGTGACCAAAAGAAACTGATCACCGTACAAAGTCTGCCAATCGTACCCAACCAGAAAGACAGAGCGTATTTACTTCTATCAAATGATGTTTTAGTGGGAAGGAAAATTTGTTCATTCGTTTGCTTGTTTGTTTGTTCGATCCACCCTTCCTTCCTTCCTTCCGTCCTTCTTTCGGTCATTACAGGAAAGAAAATTAGCAGTTTACGAAGAAAGGCCAGAAAAACCAGTCATAGAGTTTGTGTTATATTATAATGTCGATCTATCGATCTATTCACACACGTGGGCATATCCTCCTCCTGCTACCACCCCCCCTCCCCACACATCTGAGACCACTTCGACCCCCCCCCCCCAAAACTACCGTTGTAGCGCGAGCCTCAGCCTGTTTACAACGAAACCGTTTCGTTCTAACTAGGTCGGGTTGACCTACTTTCCCCCTGCGCTGTTCCAGCATCGTCGATAAAATTGTTTACTTGCAGTGAGTCAGTCGGGATGTGACCGAGACCTCCGAGTGCTTGTCCTCTCAGAGGTTTTTGCCGGTGTAAATAGGATGTTGAGATGGTTGGAGTTGATTACAGAGGGCATTCAGGACTTGAAATAGTTGAATTCCACTCACTGGCACGAGTATAACTTTCACCCGGACATCACATTAATTTGATGTACAGCATAATGGGACACACACAAAAAAGAAGATTGGAATTCGCAAGGAGCTGTTGGATACTGAAGTCATCCAAGCTGTTGATAGATGGATAGATAGATAGATAGATAGATAGATGCGTGTAGATAGATACATGTAGATAGATTAAATAGATAGACAAATTAAATAGATAGATCGATAGATAGATAGATAGATAGATAGATTGATAGATAGATAGATACGTGTAGATAGATTAAATACATAGATAGATAGATACAGAGATAAATAGATAGATAGATAGATAGATAGATAGATAGATAGATAGATAGATAGATAAGATAGATAGATAGATAGATAGAGAGTCAATGAGACAGTACAGCAAATGAAGGAAAACCCAGACCGTCCACTGAGCCAGCCAGCGTTTCTTTCAACCTTAAACAAATCCTTTACATATCTACATCGGACTGACGTAGGGACGAGAGCTGGATCACCAGTCTAGTGGCCTGGCGTGACCTCAAGCATTGTCCTTGATACATGTATTGCCTTTTGTTTGGCTGAGCTAGGATTGGTGTCGTCAGACATTAGCAAAACAGGAACTAAACGGTGACATCAGCAAATCAAAATGGACTGTCTAGTGCTGGGATGATGTTGAATGTCGTGTAGTGTTGGCACCTTTAGTCACATGCAGGTACACTGTATTTCTGCAAAAGTAAAATGTGCTCCAACGCACCTCCTCCCCCATGAATTAGAGAAAGGCAGAAAGATAGAGAGGGAGAGAGAAAGAGAGAAAGAACTAAGAGAGAGGGGAAGAGAGATAGGAGAGAGGAAGAGAAAGAGAGAGAGTGAAATGACAGGGAGAAGGTCAAAGAGAGATAGAAAGAAAGGAAAACGGGAAAGAGAGAGAGAAAGAGAGAGTGGGAGAAAGAGAGAGAGAGAGAAAAGAGTTAGAACGGAGAGAGAAAAGGGGTCGAGAGAGATGGGGGAGAGGAGAGAGAGTGGGAGAAAGAAAGAAAGAGAGACAGACGGTGAGAAACGGGGAAGAGAACGATAGGAGAGAGAGAGAGAGAATGCGAGGGACAGTAGGAGAGACAGAAAGAGATAAAAGAAAGAGAGAGAGAGAGAGATAAAACAGAGAAAGCGAGTGACATTAGGAGAGAGAGAGATCAAAGAAAAAGGGAGAGAGAGAGAGAGAAAGAGAAAGAAAGAGAGACAGAGAGTCTATCAGAACACACAAAGTACAGGTGGAAATTTGTGCAAAACAAAGAGAACGGAGGCGAATGAAGCAGGAGTGAGGGAAACATTCAAGGCACGCGTGGGCTGCACCAGTTACAAAAGGGCGTGATTTTGTGTGTGTGTGTTTGGGGCGAGGGGGG
>OZ007570.1:13256711-13286711 GCA_963931925.1 Onchidella celtica | reverse complement strand
GAAAGACGGAAAGAAAGAGAGAAATCTAGATACACACATAGCTTAGATAGACAGATAAAATCTAATGTGCGAACAGACACACAGAGAGACAGAGAAAGAGAGGCTAGGGCGAGAGAGAAAGAGAAAGAGAGAGGTTGAGAGAAAGACGGAAAGAAAGAGAGAAATCTAGATACACACATAGCTTAGATAGACAGATAAAATGTAATGTGCGAACAGACACACAGAGAGACAGAGAAAGAGAGGCTAGGAAAGAGAGAGAATTAAATCTGAAATTGAATCCATGCAAAACAGTCAAATTCATAGTTGGAGTGTTCAAATCGTTTCCGTCTCTCTCTCTCTCTCTCATTCACACTTGAGGTCTTGCCCTAATGATGGACTCTTCATATTTCACTGTTGTCTGATATCGCACTCCCCCCCCCCCCCCCCCACACCCCCTTTTACAACAAGATGCACACGCATCAGCGCACACAAACATTTCTGCTCACACTCAAACCCTCAGCGTCACGCGTGCTGACATGCGCACATCATCATCCAACATTGCGCAATCCTTCAGCTCATCAGTAACGCCAATTTCTGAAAGCTCTTTCTCTCTCTCTCTCTCTCTCTCTCTCTCAATAATAGACCATTAAATTTTTTTGTCTTTAAAACTGACCAGTTGTACTGTAAAACTGGCCGATCATGCTGACATGTTGAATGGTTTCCTCTTTGTCCGGTAATCACTCATTTATTGTTGTTTTTGATTTAAATCACGTTTTGTTTAATAATTCACATTTCACTGTTGAAAGTGGAAATCTGACAAAGAATTACGCAATGTCACAAGAAGGCAAGCAAGGGACCTGAAACGAAAATCACGCAGTTTTGTGCAAACTAAAACATCTCTCTGAACAAAGAGGTACTGTGTATAAATAATATTGCAAATTTTCATAATGTTTCTTTTTTTGGGAGGGGGGGGGGGGGTTAATTGTGTCCCCAATAAAACAGGAAAATCCTCAGCATACAAAGCGGGTCATCAGAGTTATCGATGTCATGATCTAGGTCAAGTTCATCAACTGGCTCAGTGACTACAACATCATCTTCAGACTCTCACTTCACTGAAACAACTTCTACTGAGTGCGTGGTTTGTCAGTCCTAATATCATTTCAGTCTCTGCCTCCTCATTACCTTCGTCCTTTGCGTCATCCTGAGGAGCTTCAAGTGTGCATTATTAAATGGCTGTTGATTACAGAGGTTTGAACGGTGTAAAAACAAATGAGGGTGTGTGGAAAGGGGGAGAGGGGGGGAGAGAAAAAAGAAAATTTACTGCGCACACATAAAGTCTTAGCATTTGTGGAAAAATCGGCAGAGTGGATACTATAGGTCAGTCTGGGAAATGGAAACTACTTTGCATTGGAACACTCTATTTTATTCAATTGAGACCTAACCATTGAGTTATTAAATTTGTTTTAATCATTTTTATTTGAGAAAGTTGGCAGAAGAAGGGGGATAATACGAGGAAAAATTTTTGATATAAAATCTCCAGTAGCTCGGCCGCCACTTTTAGGTATTTTTGTTAGGAAGTTCGCTGCCCTTGGCGGTTACATCTCATTTTTCTTGTTCCCCTTTCTGTGTGTTTTTGTGGTCGGCATTAGTTTTTATTTGTTTTTTGGTTTTTTTTTTAATTTGTGCCCTCCGAAGTCTTCCTCTTTAACCGAGAAGACTAAGTGCTCGATCCTACCTACTACAGGATCAGGGAGAGGAAGTTTTCCCCAAAATTCCAACATGCCGGGAATCGAACCTGGTACCTTCGGCTTGAGAGGCGAGCCAGTGTGTCCTAAGCCGCCAGCCGCAGACGGGTGCTATACAATTACACGTCACAGAATTCATTCATTCATTTGTTCATTCATTCACCCATTCGTTCGCTTGGTTATATACATTCATTCAGGTGTTCGTTCGTTCGTTCGTTCGTTCACAATCCATTCATTCATTTTAATTTTGTCCCCAGTGAAATAGGAAAATCCTTGGAATATAAAGCGAGCCATCAGAGTTATCGATGTCATGATCTAGGTCAAGAATTTGGCTGTTGTTGTAAGTATGTACGCACCCTAAGCGTTTTGCGCCAGGAGCGCGTACGTATACGCACCCATCCCTAACCCCGTCCTTATCCTCAACCCTAAATCTTATCCAATCCCTAACCCCACCCCCTTTCCCTTTCAACCAAAAAACAGGTGGAAAACAAAAAGAAAACCTGAAAGAATAATTAATTAAGGGTGTTGTTAGGAGTATTTCGTGGGGAGCTCTCTAGCTCTGGAGTTACAAAAGCCTGTAAAATACGTACCCCTAGCGCAAAAAACGTGGGGGGACGAACGTACTTGTAACAACACTCCAAGAATTTTGTTTATTTATTCATTCATTCGTTCGTTCATTCCTCCATTCATTCGACCATTCATTGTAATCTGCGTGTGCTGTCCACTAACTGCATAAGACAATTACTTCAAGCAGGTTCTAGGGTTAAGGTTGGCAACTTTCCTCATGGCGTGATAAACAGGTGATAAGCAGCATGACGTCACGCATCACGTGATCCTCCGGTCAGCTGTGTATGACGCCACTAACCAGATGAGGATGTCGGTAAGCCGGCGCGAGGTCCAAGAATCGTGTGATGGCACACAGACACGACACACGACATTGGAATTAATGACAGTAATCAGCGCTGAAGATAAACATGACGTCACAGGCCAGGTGAATAATGGCGGACATGATAAAATTTGGTCGGTGCATTGCCCGGCGAGGATTAGTTCGGTAGACTTGAAGTTGTTCTGTCCAAGGTGGTCATTAATCTTCTGGATGTTGTTGTTGTTACAGGCTGGGGCGGCGGCCACTGCAGGGGGATAACGGCGGAAACAGTGACTTGTCGCAGACTGGGCAAACTGAACATGCATGCACAAAGAAAAGAAAATTAATGCAATGGACGATTCCGACTCTACAGTCGCCATCTGCCTCACAACTCGAATATGTCCAGTCATTATGACAAGCCTCCTGAACAGTAAAGATCGTTATTGGTTTTCTGGATCCGAATACTAAGCAAATCCAAATACACAGGAGAACTTGTTTTTTTTAAAGACTTTTTTAAAAGACTTTTATTACAATTACGTATGTCCTCCAAGTTTTTTTTTTCTTTTTCGCTAGGGGTACTTATTTTAAAGCCTTTTGTGACTGTAGAGCTAGAGAGCCCCCCCCCCCCCCCCGAAATACTCCTAATATCAGCCTTAATTAATTAATTAATTAGTCTTTCAGATTTTCATTTTGTTTGCCTCCTGTTTTTTTGGTTGAAAGAGTAAGGGGCCAGGGTTAGGGTTCGACTTCGATGAGATTTAGGGTTGAGGATAAGGACGGGGTTATGGATAGGAACGTGTATGTACGCGCCACTAGCGCAAAATACTTAGGGTGCGTGTACGTACAAGTAATAACAGCCTTTTTTTAAATCAACTTTCTTATTCACCCATTTTTCGTCAGTGATCGTATTGAACCATTGAAGAACTTAGACCTATATCGTGCCAAACCCAATCAGCTTCCCTGCGGAAATGTGACGTGTGGGATTGACGACAGGTTTGCTTATAGGAATGACATCGTTCCTACGTAGATCCACTGGTTACGACATGACGCCGAAGCCAGTTTGATATATGTTAGGAAATCCACCCTTAGGGTAATCCTGCCAATCCTATACAAATCTATATCGAATTGACAAAAAACTGATGTTGTCTGGGAAGTCTCAAAAAGCTGCAGATCAGACACTGAGCGGGAAAAAAAAATGTTCTTCGCACACTCTTTGATTCTGAAACCTTTTCAAGACGGTCATTCTAACAATAAAAGTTCCGGATTTCCACAAAAGACAGTGCATTCCTTGATGTTCATTGTAGTGCAGGGTCTGATTAAGACCTTTAGAGGCTCTAAGAACTTAATTTAAAAGATTTTGATGCCCCCATGTTTTTCATGTGTAATTATGTAATTCAAATAATATAAACAAAAATCAATCATGAAATTTTTCGAATTGTATTTTTCGAAATGAAACAGAACTTACAATGAGAGGGATTGGGGGGGGGGGGGGGCTCATAGATAAATAATATACATAATAAATTATTCCTAGTCTGTGGGGCCCCTGGTTTGTGGACCCTGGTTCAGCTGCACCACTTGCAGTTTTGCACCATATCATCCATGGTAAATCCGGCAGTGAAAAATTCCTGTGTTGCCCCTTTCCCAGTTGGTGCCCTAAGCGCTTGCTTATTTTGCTTAATGGTTAATCCAACCCTGCTTGCAATGCACAACTAACTATTATGCTGTTTGTTTTGAGGTCCAGGTGGACTTTGGCACGGTATAGAGCTGGCCACTTCAAGTTTACCCAAACTGCCCAGCGTGGAGCCGGAAACATGTGTTTCAAGCCACGCCATGGAATTCTGCTTTCGACCGCTCGTATTTCATCTATTACCTAAGGTTATATTATACGATGAAAGGTTACTGTGCGGTTACCTCCGACTGTTTATACGCCTGATCCGCTGTTATTAAACAAATTCCATTTAAAGGAGCGGGGTGTAAAGGGAGATAATGTCTGTGTTGTTCGCTGATTATCTTTCCTGAAAATGGAGGGAACTAACTTTTGACTGGGCTGTGGTCAGTAGGATCACAGCTGATCTACCAAACTTCATGGAAAGACCTGAACCATACATCTATGCCAAGGCCTACTAGATAGAGAGAGACTATCTAGTAGGCCTTGATCTAAGCTGTTTGTTTGGCTGTTGGGGTGGGGGGAGGGGGGGGGCTGGGGTGTGAGGGTGACAAGAAATTCTCTCATAGATGTGCTTATCTCTGAGGAATCATATTTGAACTGGTTCAAAATACGACGGTTCTCAGAGTTTTTTTTGGTTGTAACTCAAGAAATCGTGATACACATGGGGCGAGGGGAGAATGTGCAACAAGGTCGGACGAACCCGACTACTATGGAACCAGCTGGACACAGGGACAATTAGTAGAATAACCCTCAAATGGGTATGGAGCGGCGAGGGGAGAACTTATGGGGATGACCGATATTTTAGGATTATGTTTGCTTCATCAATCAATCAATCAATCAATCAATCAATCAATCAAACTCAAGAAATATTTCGGGTTGTTTCAAACTCACTAAAATTACGGCGTGTCACGTATTGGTCTGTTTCTGTTGACGTCACAGAACTTTGTGTTTCTCTGTTTCTGTTGACGTCACAGAACTTTGTGCTCCTCTGTTTCTGTTGACGTCACAGAACTTTGTGCTCCTCTGTTTCTGTTGACGTCACAGAACTTTGTGCTCCTGTTTCTGTTGACGTCACAGAACTTTGTGCTCCTCTGTTTCTGTTGACGTCACAGAATTTTGTGCTCCTCTGTTTCTGTTGACGTCACAGAACTTTGTACTCCTCTGTTTCTGTTGACGTCACAGAACTTTGTGCTCCTCTGTTTCTGTTGACGTCACAGAACTTTATGCTCCTTTGTTTCTGTTGACGTCACAGAACTTTGTGCTCCTCTGTTTCTGTTGACGTCACAGAACTTTGTGCACCTCTGTTTCTGTTGACGTCACAGAACTTGTGCTCCTCTGTTCCTCTTGACGTCACATAAACTTGTGCTCCTCTGTTTCACTTGACGTCACATAAACTTGTGCTCCTCGGTTTCTCTTGACGTCACAGAACTTGTGCTCCTGCCAAATGTTCAATCTTTTTTCGTCTTTCGTCGGAAGTTCCCAAGGCCATAATTACGTATCACATTTCGTTTTCCTATGACTTTCATTAATTTTGTTTCTTCTCCCTTTTTTTTTTTTTTTTTGGTTGTTGTTATTACAGCTAATCTTCAGGAGGGCGCATGCTCAGCCGCCGTGCCAAGAAAAAAAAAAGAAAAAAGAAAATCTTTGAAAGTGCACACGCTTAGCCGCCGTGCATTGGGAGAGGGGGGGTGGGGGATACTTTGTGGTGACGTAAGTGAAATGAACCAGTTGTATGATATCGTATTGGATAAGATCCCCCCCACCCCCCCCCCTCCTTTTTTTTCTGTACTCTCCCAGTAATCTTATTCTTGTTCCATATACAAAACCACAAGCAGAAGGCGTAGTATTAAAGTTTGGTAAATCTTTCCATTCATATCAAGGTTTTTAACATAATTATGTAGAACATGCTTTCTGGACTAAACACACATACACACATTCAGAGAGCCCCAAACCTGAACAAACTCTCACATCCCGCAGGGCATTCACTTTCATTCTCTCCATCTTCCAGGACTCAAGGTTTGAAAAGACCTCGACTCCTTCCTCCCCCTTTCAGGTGATAAAGAGACGGACAACCCCCTTTCAGGTGATAAAGAGACAGACAACCCCCTTTCAGATGATAAAGAGACAGACACCCCCCTTTCAGATGATAAAGAGACAGACACCCCCCTTTCAGGTGATAAAGAGACAGACACCCCCCTTTCAGGTGATAAAGAGACAGACAACCCCCTTTCAGGTGATAAAGAGACAGACAACCCCCTTTCAGGTGATAAAGAGACAGACAACCCCCTTTCAGGTGATAAAGAGACAGACAACCCCCTTTCCGGTGATAAAAAGACGGACAACCCCCTCACCCCCTCCCCCCCCCCCCAAAAAAAAAACACCAACAAAAACACCCACAAGCACCCCTAAAGGGTAAGCCAGACCAAGTCGGCATGGGCAGTGAGTAGTGTTTTAGTGTGATGCATAATCATTAAGTGGCGAACCACCATGCTGGACCATACGCCAGTCTTCTGATTTACCCCTTAAGCCTCACGATGACCTCTAAGCCCTAAGTCCACTCCCTTCACTTTGAACTCACTCCCAAATTTCATTTCATGTTGCCGATGTCCTCGGCTTCCTCTCTTTGGTATTTTGCAGTCCTCAACGCTTGAGAATCTCCGCACGAGTTGCTGGCTACTGGAGGTTACAACGACATGTTAGATATTACGGAACACCGCGTCACAGGAAATCCAGGATTTTTCGAATCTGAAACCTGAATGAAAAATCTTCGTAAAAACATCTCTCCCCGGGGGAACACTTCAAACACTTCAAAATTTGGAAAATAAAAAAAAAAAAAAAAATGCGTGGATTATTATTCTCACTCTTGCGTGTCTCGTGCGAACTTTTTTTTTTTGGGCCGTGAGCAAATAGTTTGACACCGTTTTGCTCTGAAAAGCAGGTGAGGTCAAAAAAATATCTCATTCAATGATGTTCACTCACCACTATCTTGGAAAATATCCCCCCCCCCCTCCCGCCTCCCTTTTTTGCCAATGATGAAAAAAGAAAGAAAGAAAGAAAGACAGAAGTGTCATGAAAAGTGGCGACAACCAATGTATGACGTGCATTTTTCAGAAAGGAACTTGGGAATTCTGAAAAGGTTTACCTGGACAAGTTACTATTAATGCAGAAGTATTTAAGTCGTGTGATCTAACTTAAAAGACATTTACGCTAAATATGACAAAGTGTATTTCTCTGTAGCTATTCTAGTATTTTTGTTAACTGTACGAATTCAACGCTTTTTGTGCGTTTTTAAAAAAAAATATTTTTTAAAATTAATTAATTTTACTTATTTCTTGATTTATATCTTTTTTTGGGGGGGGGGGGGGACTTTTAATTCATTCTACACCACGGACATCGCCGGAAGGAAAACGTTCAAATATTTCAATTCCTTCTTTCTCTCTCTCTCTTTCTCTCACTCTTTGTCTCTCTCTCTCTCTCTCTCTGTCTTTCTACATCTCTCTCTGCCCTTGTCTGTCTGTCTATCTGCCTATGTGTCTGGCCCCCTCTCTCCAAAGCGCCCGACCCCCTTCCCGAGAAACCAGTCCCGTACTTATACTTACCGCCATACTGTTTTGCTTGGTACTTTCTAGAAACGGAGCGGGGTGGGGGGCGGGGGGGGGGGGGGGAGAGAAGATCTGCTCAGCATCATTATTTCATCACGAAGTAACTCCATTTCGCCATTTAATGATGAGGGAATATAATAATGAACTTCGCATTTCTCATTCAACATTTCCTTTGTCAACATTGTTCTCTCTCTCTCTCTCTCTCTCTCTCTCGTTTCTCTCCATCTCAATCATCCGCCCTTCTTTGTCCTCATTCTGCACCTGAAGGGGGGGGGGGGAGGGGCGAGTCCCAGGGGAGGTGACGGGGAGACATTGAAAACACCAGGTGTGCCGGCGTCTTAAGAACATCTGAGTGGTCCCTGGAGTTGTTATCACATCTAGCGAGCTGAGCTAGCTGGAGGTGTGAGGGTCTGTCTGTTCGACCCAGCGTCGTTTTATTAGCTTTTTCAAGCCTCGGCGTCCCCTATGAATAAGTTTTTTTTTTTTTTTGCACAAATGTGTTTGCATTCATTTCATTTGCATTGGCCGTGTCTGTTGTTCCTGCCTGTTTGCGATTTCCTTGTCGGCACCATGGTACATCATCACCATTATCATCATCATCATCATCATCATCATCATCATCACCACATCAGTGGTTTTCTCCACAGCATCCGCTCCGCTCCGCCATTTTTACGAAAAAAATGACGCACGAAAAAGTAAAACACTCTTTGCCTCTGTATACTTGTCCACAGCATCCGTTCCGATCCGCTCCTCGCCGCTACAGAGAGTTTTACTTTATCATACGTCATTTTCCGTAAAATAGCGGAGCGGAGCGTATGCTGTGGACAAGAGCACTTAAGAGCATTCTCACGAAAGTCTGAGTCTGTCTACAAGTTTGCAAAATCAAAGTTTGTTAAATTTTCTTTCATATGAGTAACTTTTCTTGTTTATCCTCATCCACGATATCATCTTCAATATCATCACCCTCGTCATTACCAGTGCTATCCTCGTTATGATCATCATCATCCCTCTATTATAAAAATCTTCCTTTTTTTGCTGTGTTCACCTGCAAACACTCATTTTTTTCTCTCTTTTCTTCGTTTTCCCGTTCCTTCATTCTCTTATCCACACCTCCATCTCTTCTGTCTCTTGGCTCAGTCTTCTCTCTCTGAATTTCTCTGTCTGTCTGTCTGTCTGTTTGTATGTATGTGTCTCACTCTCTTACTGTCTCTCTCTCTCTCTCTCTCTGAATCTTTCTCTCTCTCTCTCCGTGTCTCGCTCTCTGTTCTCTCTCTTTCTCTCTCTGTCTCTGTGTCTTTCTGATCCCCCACCTCCATCCACACTCACAGTATGACAGCTATAAGAGGGTGTTACCACCCAGCCCAACACCGCACTGCATCGCACTGAGATGAGGTAACAACAGACCACGACTCGGTGCGCAAAATACAGGCGCGCTTCCCGTTTATGATTAGTAGGAGTACGTGCTAAACTGACGGTAGCTCCTGGCTAGATTGCGTCATTAACCTCCGGGCGTCAGGAGAAATGGCGTGTTTGCAGCCGGCGCAGATTGCCTTACGTCACGCGGATTACACGACCTCTAATGAAGTACACGTGGCCCACATCATTAGTCCGGACGGACGTGACTGGTCAGCTGTTTTCGCACAGTCATGGCGTGTCCATGCCGCAATGCCAGCTCAGTAAAGTACGTGTGACCTAGATCATTTTCTGGCGAAGGTGATTGGTTCATTTTTCCCCCTTGTTTGTCCCAGGATCCACTTTAGTCCAGACTTGTGCACTACGTCACGCCACGTGGTTTGTAGTCCAACTTCCCCGCGTCTCTCTTTGTTGTTAATCCAGGTCTAAACCTGTTTGGATATGGACGGAATTATTTTCTGACCAACACCTTTTTCATTACATGCACTGTTATTGGGTTTTGTTTTTCACTTAAATGCTTGAGCTTTGTAATGTAAAGAATTCAGTCTAACGATTCTAAAATGCGTGGATAGAATTTGCTTGCAGTTGCACTTGCAATTTCTTGTACCTTCGAACGAATACAGGCCGGGGCAGTGAAGTAAAATGCAACAATGCTAGAACTACGTTGTTTTTGTCTCTGTTAAGTTCCTCTTTGCCCACCGTGCGAGTTCTCGACTTGCAACCTCGCTGGATGTAACATGGAGGTACATGTTCGTGTACATATCTTTTGAGTCAGGGCCGGAGTAGGATATCAAATATACCAGTTTGAGATCTTTGTTTCTCGGGGACCCGAGCCAAAGGCTGTTGGCCCCCATGATGTTACATTTTATACACAAGATGGGATGGGATTCAAGAGTAGGTTAGATATTAATATAATATCATGGTATGGCAGTATCCTATGAGACACGAAGGCGTGCCGAGAGAAGGCAACTATAGAATAACTTTAAATTGTTTCTTGTGTAACGTTACTGATTTTCTATGTCGTAAGGGTTGGAAAACCTGCACTGCGCGCTGAACTATGGGAAAGATGCATCGAATTCCAGTTTTCCTTAGTTACGGCACCCCGGATACACGGAAACTTGCCCGGTAGTTGCCGGAACTGACCGGTCACGTGACAAATGCCAATGTCTTAAGTTCACCTTTACTGCGCCAATCAGTTACTGATCAACAAGTTTAGAGTGATTTTATCGGTTAGTCATGGAATAGAACAAAGTAACAAACTGTAAAAAACACCGGAACATAAAAGACTCAACATGATAACAAACTAACGCATGTTGTTTACTTCGATACAACATTTTGCCAGCTAATTTTGACTTCATATGACGCCAAACTGGCACGATTACTCTCAGCATTCATTCAAATCCTGCCCGCCACGATAACAGCTTGTTTACACGGCCTGAAAGCTTCTTAACTCGAGAGGGTCATACGATTTCTCATCAAAACAGATTTTCAGAACAATAAGATAACTGTAGTGCGTACTTACTGACCAGATTTGACATAACTACAGATAATCAAAGAGGCCTACGTCTGGAGTTGACAAAGGAAAATAGAACAGAACAACAAAATCTGCTTTGTGTGTAGATTAATTCTCATCCTCCAGGAATGTATGCGGCCGATCCGCGTGATTCTCTGCTAACAAAAGTGTGTACACCGGAGGTCACCATTTCACCTCAGAGGTCAAGCATGATTTACTCTGATCGTGGTTGTAATACAAACTTGTATCAAACTTGTATTTGAAGCAGAGTTGGAACGAGGTTTCATGGGTCAGAAGTCACCAAAGGAACGGCGTTCCAGCGTGTTCGCACATCACACAATCACTGGGCTTTGCCGAGAAAATACAAAGGCTTGTTAGAGGAGAAACTGGAGTGAGAGACAGAGGGAGACAGACAGACAGTCAGAGAGAGACAGACACAGAGAGGTACAGACAGACAGAGAGAGACGTTTAAGTAAGAGATGGAGAGCAGATAAATCGTTATCTCCTGTCTGACAAAGATAAAGCACACTACATGTTGTCAGAATGAAAGAATGTTGTCACAAGTACGTACGTTCCCCAAGATTTTGCCCTAGGGGTACGTATTTTAAAGCCTTTTGTGACTCCAGAGCTAGAGAGCTCCTCCCGAAATACTCCTAAAAACAAGCCTTAATTAATTATTCTTTCATATTTTCCTTTTGTTTTCCTCCTGTTTTTTTGGTTGAAAGGGTAAGGAGCAGGGTAATCGATAAGATTTTGGGTTGAGGATAAGGACGGGTTTAGGGATAGGTACGTTATAATTATGTGCACCCTCCTGGGGGCAAACCGCTTGGGGGTACGTACGTGCTTGTATCAACAGCCATAGGTAAAACAGATTTCCCCATCCACTGGTGTTATTTCACTCGTTACATAAGTATGGAAGCGCAAACACGTCAAATCCTCGTCGGAATTCCCGCCAATTTTGATTTGGTTCTGGTTTTTTGGGGCTGCCTGGAAAATGTTTGTCACAACAGTTATTTTTGTTTGGTTATTTTTTAGACCCCTCGCTCTCCAAAAGTTTCATTGTCATCCTATTTTGATGAGATCATGACGATTGTCATCATTTGAATAAAGCTTTTCCTGGCAGCTGTGTTTTGAGTGGAGACAACATCATGCGGTAACACCAACAGACCCAGATATTCAGAAGGTTTTGTATAAACCACAATTCATTTCACGACCTTAATTCTTGTTTGTTGCAGCTCCGCTTTTTGCACAACTGAGAAATTCCACTTTTAAATTTTACGGCTTTAGAAAAGGAGTCCAAATAAATGGAAACTGTGAAACAGCTTCAAATCTGCCACAGCGCAATTTAACTCATCTACCCCATTATTTTCTTCCCGTATCGGCAAACGTGGAAAATTTCATGGCATACAAAGAGTTAAACAAGTGCCGTAGTGTGCATTTGTAATACGTGTACCGCTTCTACATTGTCATACTAAAAAAATCTCCAGTTTTTCAGGAATTGGGAGACAGGACAAACAAGGATTAAGATCGTGATGTGTCCTGTTTTGTCATTCACTACAAAGTTTCCCAGTAAAAGTGCACAAAGCCATGTTGATGAGTTTTGCCAACAGGAGTGGACGACAGTAACATAAAATATATCTGTGAGAGTCGAAAAATGTGTCATTTGTTTTGACACTTCCGGGCTGTTACCGCAAAATCCCATCAGTTCACTAAAAGTACATCGTGTTTGTGGCATGCTCAACAAAGCTGCCGTGACGTGGACAAACTCTTATTTCTGTGTGTTTTTATAGTGGGGATTAGTTTTTCAGAATTTTGCCCGGGCAGCGGCCTTGTTCGGCCTGCTGTTCTCGACTTTCGACTGCCAAGGTATCTTTAACGTGCGCACGGGCCCTCTGAGTGTTTCGTCCTTATCCGAGGACATCTAGGTGTTCGACCCGACAGTGGTAGCAGTAGTTTTAGTGACCGAACAACATCAACAACAACTTCAGTGAATAAAGCTTGACCTGGCCGTGTGCAAAGTGTAGAACATAGATCTACTACTGCGCATGTTGCACTGTTACCGAGTTACCCAGGCATGTGGTGTTTCTCTCCCCCCTCTCCCCCCCCCCCTCCAAACGTCCGCCCCCAATCCCATGTCCCTAGATGTTTCGACATTTGCCACACGCCCCGCCGTTGCGCGCGTTGTAAATAGCCAAAAATGACGTCACAGCTCAGGTTACCAAAAGTACACTTGACCCGACCGTCTGACCACATCAACAAAACTGACCACAGCTGACACACAAACAGGTCAGGGAACCGGCCGACATTGTGTCTGACAGGAACTGACGGCCAGCGGGAAATGGGCTAACATTACACAGCGGATGGCCTACCAGAAACGTCATTTGGGGTCCCTGAGGTTATAGGCAATTTCAAGGGATTTTGCCTGAAAAGTACAGGCGGGTATCGATCGAAGCATTGAATTGAAATCATGCGAATCTTCAGTTAGGACGACGTGTTTACTAGCCAACTATACATTGCATAGTGATAAACATACTATACGTTATCTTCGATAGTCCTCTCTCTCTCTCTCTCCGTCCGTCTCTGTTCACATATATCTGACTCCCTCTCTCTCACTTTTGGCTCTCTCCGCATGTTGTAAAGCCATGCCCCCCCCCCCCCCCACTTTCATTCCTTCCACTTTTTCAAGCTGGTGCAGGTGGCATAGTCATGGCTGTACTTCAAATTCCGATTAGATGGACAGACACACGGACAGTCTGATAGATAGATAGATAGATAGATAGATAGATAGATAGATAGATAGATAGACGGACAGACAGACAGACAGACAGGCAGGCAGGCAGATGGATAGATAGATAGATAGACAGACAGACAGGCAGGCAGGTAGACAGACAGGCAGATAGATAGATAGATAGATAGATAGATAGACGGACAGACAGACAGACAGGCAGGCAGACAGACAGGCAGATAGATAGATAGATAGACAGACAGACAGACAGACAGACAGACAGGCAGGCAGGCAGGCAGACAGACAGAGGCAGATAGATAGATAGATAGATAGATAGATAGATCGATAGATAGATAAGATAGATAGATAGATAGATAGATAGATAGATAGATAGATAGATAGATAGATAGATAGATAGATAGATACACTATCAGTTTCAAGAAGTGACCTAATTAATCTAGAAACAAGCTTGAAACCCAAACTATGCCACCCTGTACTTCCAGCTGTACTCAGTGACTCGCCTACGGTTGTACTTCACATTTCGCAAGTGCCAATTCTAAAAGAATGGTGATACAAGTACGCACGGTCCCTAAGTTTTTTTGCGCTAGGGGTGCGTATCTTAAAGCCTTTTGTGTCTCCGGGGCTAGAGAGCTCCTCCCGAAGTACTCCTAAAACAGTCTTAATTAATTATTCTTTCAGATTTTTATTTTTATTTTCCTCCTGTCATTTGGTTGAAAGGGTAAGGGGACAGGGTTAGGGATAGGATAAGATTTAGGGCTGAGGATAAGGACGGGGTTAGGGATTGGATAAGATTTAGGGTTGAGGATAAGGACGGGGTTAGGGATTGGATAAGATTTTTGGTTGAGGGCAAGGACGGGGTTAGGGATTGGATAAGATTTTTGGTTGAGGATAAGGACGGGGTTAGGGATTGGATAAGATTTTGGGTTGAGGATAAGGACGGGGTTAGGGATTGGATAAGATTTTGGGTTGAGGATAAGGACGGGGTTAGGGATTGGATAAGATTTTGGGTTGAGGATAAGGACGGGGTTAGGGATTGGATAAGATTTTGGGCTGAGGATAAGGACGGGGTTAGGGATTGGATAAGATTTTGGGTTGAGGATAAGGACGGGGTTAGGGATTGGATAAAATTTTGGGTTGAGGATAAGGACTGGGTTAGGGATTGGATAAGATTTTGGGCTGAGGATAAGGACTGGGTTAGGGATTGGATAAGATTTAGGGCTGAGGATAAGGACGGGGTTAGGGATTGGATAAGATTTTGGGCTGCGGATAAGGACGGGGTTAGGGATTGGATAAGATTTTGGGCTGAGGATAAGGACTGGGTTAGGGATTGGATAAGATTTAGGGCTGAGGATAAGGACTGGGTTAGGGATTGGATAAGATTTTGGGCTGAGGATAAGGACGGGGTTAGGGATTGGATAAGATTTTGGGCTGCGGATAAGGACGGGGTTAGGGATTGGATAAGATTTTGGGCTGAGGATAAGGACTGGGTTAGGGATTGGATAAGATTTAGGGCTGAGGATAAGGACTGGGTTAGGGATTGGATAAGATTTTGGGCTGAGGATAAGGACTGGGTTAGGGATTGGATAAGATTTTGGGTTGAGGATAAGGACGGGATTAGGGATAGACTGGGCTGCGTACGCACAAGTAACAACAGCCTTTCTAGACCGCCGGGTAGTCCACGCATGTGTTCCCGTACACAAAATACTTCACTTTTGCCCCATTCACGTGCCTGGCAAGCAATATGAGGCTTAATTTGTGTTTACAAAATACACGTCGCACTTTAGGTGTGTAATTACTGAATTACCTATGATCACTTGACCCACTCCGACACAGGAATGAGCTGTTCAGAAATCTGGAGGAAGAAGATGGCAAGACAACATAAAACAGAGAGGAGGGAGATCATGGATGAGGAAAACAGACAGAAATGAATGGAAATCATTATCAGAGTTAAACAGAGAGGAGGGAGATCATGGATGAGGAAAACAGACAGAAATGAATGGAAATCATTATCAGAGTTAAACAGAGAGGAGGGAGATCATGGATGAGGAAAACAGACAGAAATGAATGGAAATCATTATCAGAGTTAAACAGAGAGGAGGGAGATCATGGATGAGGAAAACAGACAGAAATGAATGGAAATCATTATCAGAGTTAAACAGAGAGGAGGGAGATCATGGATGAGGAAAACAGACAGAAATGAATGGAAATCATTATCAGAGTTAAACAGAGAGGAGGGAGATCATGGATGAGGAAAACAGACAGAAATGAATGGAAATCATTATCAGAGTTAAACAGAGAGGAGGGAGATCATGGATGAGGAAAACAGACAGAAATGAATGGAAATCATTATCAGAGGGCTACATCCTGCAGTGGATGAACAATGCCTATGTGAAAAGTGAGAAAAACAAACACCCCACAATAAAAACGTGTGTGTGAAGTTCGTTCATATCCTGTGGCTCTCAAATATTATGAAATTCCTGGCATGTGGCTCTCACAGTAAGCAAGTTTGGCCATCCCCGCTATAGCTACTGCTTGCTACACTTAACATTGTGTGGCGGGTGCCGAGGGACCAAATCTGTAAAGACTTTTCTATGTGACCAAAAACCGAAGTCACGGGTACGATGAAAAAATGAGACAGTGCAAGATAACCAGAGATCAAACTTTAAACACAGAAACTTCAAAGACTAAACAGCAACACCATAAAATATGAATCTTAGTGGTCTTGTTTACAGCATTCACACCGCTCCGCTATTTTTGGGGAAAATGTATGAAAAACCAAAACACTCTTTGTCCCTGGATGCTTGTCCATCATCCGTTCCGCTCCGCTCCTCACCACTATAGAGGCAAAAGCCATTTTTTCATCTATTATATTTCAGTAACTTGCAACCTTTGGCATGACTTACTGACCAAACTATACACTCTTCAGGCCTTAAATTTGGCAGGAAGGTGGCAATTGAGATAAGGAAGATGATGGCTATAATTAAAGGTTGTTTACTTCAAGCATGTATTTTTAAAAAATAACAATTTTTATTGCTATGTAACATCTGTATTTTTGCATGTTTGTTTCGTAATATTATATAGTACCGTGCATGTCATAAAAAGTAACCGCACCAAGTGTTCAGTTTGGTGCGTAGTGTTCTGGTGCGCATGAGTTCTGAAGCAAGGATGTAGTTTATTACTTTTATTATATGAGAGAGAGAGAGAGAGAGGGGGGGGGGGGCACGTGATTATTTATTTCGGGCAATGCCCGGTAGGTCATCTAGTACGTTATATTCCGTAAAAATAACGGAGCGGGTGCTGTGGACAAGACCATTTAGAGGAAACACGCAAAAAAGAGAAACTTACAAGATAACCAGAGATCACTGACACGACGGGAACTTCAGAGATCAAACAACAACGTCAGACTATGAACCCTGAACAGCGACGATACCGGTACACAAAAATAGCGATAAGATTACGAATACAGTAAAAACAACAACAACAACAACAACAGCAACATGAACAAGAAACAGCGACAACACCGACAACAACAGCCTTACAGTTGAACTTCATTACAGGCATTTTTAACGACCAATTCAAAACATACAGAAGAAACATACCCAAACAATAATTCATTTTTTTTTCAAAAAGGAAAGAAAATTGCATGCGGTCATGCACTCTCTCCGTCCCCTGTTGTTTGTAGCACTTTGTACATTTGAATATACTTATACAACAACAAGCTAGAACAACATCAACTACAACAAATACAACACAAATTACAACAAAAAAGGACGACGGCAAAACGACAACAATAAAGAGCTATAGAAGGAATCAAACAGAACAATGCCAAATTTGCCAATCTCGGGGAGATGTGCGGATGCAGTGCATGCGGTCGTTGTCAACAGCTGTGGACCGGAGCTCGCTTCACGTCAAACTTGTGTGTCTATTTGTGTGTGTGTCATTAGGTGACAGCTGGCGAACTGGAAACTGTGTAGGGATTTAAAATATTTTTATGGAAAGTTATATTTTTGGTACTCCTGTCTCTCTTCCTCTCTTTCTCTCTCCCTCTCACTCACTCTTTCTTTCTCTTTCTTTCTCTCCCTCTCCTCCTCTCTCTCTCTCTCTCTCACTCACTCTTTCTTTCTCTCCCTCTCCTCCTCCTCTCTCTCTCTCTCACTCACTCACTCTTTCTTTCTCTTTCTTTCCCTCTCCTCCTCCTCTCTCTCTCTCTCACTCACTCACTCTTTCTTTCTCTTTCTTTCCCTCTCCTCCTCCTCGCTCTCTATCCCTGTCTCTCTCTCTCTCTCTCGCCCCTTCCCCCCTCTCACTCGTTCTTTCTCTCTTTGTGTGCCTCTCCCTCTTCCCTCTATCCCTCTGCCCCTGTCTCTCTCTCTACCCCCCCCCCTCTCTCTCTCGCCCTCTCTTTTCCCTATGTCTTTCTCTCTTTCCAAATTCTGGAAAAATGCTGATGACGCTAAACAATAATCGCAAGAAAAAAATATTCACGAACCACTAGATTAGTTTGTGAATGTAACTATGACAACCAATTCACTCTGTAAACTAATGAAACTCGATTATCCGCACGCCAATAAAACGAAATGTGTACTATTGCTGTTGCATTTATCAAGCAATCTTGTCATACGGTTGGCTTAATCGAGATAAGGCGATTTGTTCTTATGCAACACTGAAACCTTCTGACGGATGGCGTCTGCTATCTATCAATGCGTGGTTGTCGGAGGGTACGGGAAGAGCGGTAGGACTGATATGAACTGAGATTTGGCTGTTTACTAGTCTAATATGAACTCCTTTTCCGCCCGAAAGCGGATATATCATACGTAGAACCGAAAGCGAGCATGGCATTACTTTTGTAACCTGTCGTTTAAACCCTCTCACGAGTTAACAGTTCGGTTGTTTGTGCATTTTGCAGATTATTCCTCGGGCACATCCACACAAACAGAGAACTACTAGAAGCGAAAGAAGGCCACTTTTCGTGACTACAGGAAGTATGCTCACCGCCATTTTGGATGAAATGCAACTTCACTGTCTTGACTTGATCAACACCCGTTTGTACATTTGTACGTAGAAGACGTAGACCTGGATAAGCAGAAGGAGAGAAAGAGAGAACGGGACAGACAGAAAGGTAGAGAGAGGGGGGAGGGTAGAGAGAGACAAGGTGACACTGACAGAATGAGACAGGGAGACAGAGAGAGGGGGAAAAGCTAGCCAGCCAGCCAGACAGACAGACACATAGATAGATAGATAGATAGATAGATAGATAGATAGATAGATAGATAGATAGATAGATAAATAGATAGATAGATGGATGGATGGATGGATGGATGGATGGATGGGTGGATGGATGGATGGATGGATGGATGGATGGATGGATGGATGGATGGATGGATAGATAGATATATAGATATATAGATAGATAGATAGATAGATATATATATATATATATAGATAGATAGATAGATAGATAGATAGATAGATAGATAGATAGATAGATAGATAGATAGATAGATAGATAGATAGATAGATAGATAGGAAAAAGAAAAATCGGTATTTCATATCACTAGTTGGTCCGCTGACTCGGAGAAGACACAGATGTGATTTTTAAAGTTGAGTTTCTATCAGTAGTATGTAATTATTGAGGTGCAGAACGAAATTTCCTGTCATGCTTTTTAATTCTCCTCGAAGAAAATACGTCTTTTTTTTTTTTCCAGCTCAAAATGCCGCAACATTTTCTTCTGTTTATCTCCAGTTGAGGTTCAAAATCAACGGAAGTGCTAAGAATATAGCGAACTCCAAGACCTTTTAAAATAATTATGCCCACGCACCTTGAACACCTTCACGTCTTTACATGTGTAATATGATATTTTGTAGAATTTAAGGCTGAGCGGTTAGAAAAACCTTTCATGATTACATTGGAGACCTTACGTTCTTTATAATATCGATGGTGTCGGAAAGTCCGAAAATTTCATATTTCTTTTTGTAGTACCACTTTATGAAGATTGGAACCCCGCATCATCTGTAAAAATAGCTCTTACCATAATTCAATAGAAACATTCAAAATAGACATGTGATCAAACCAGCTAAGTACATTTACCTTTTGTGTTATCCGCAACTTTTTGTTCATCCTGTAAAATTTGCTTATCTTGACTTGGCTGGTTTGCGCCCGACACCATCGTTAGGATGTCTTATTGGCGTTTTTTTTTTTTTGGCCGCAAAAAATGGAGAGTAAGTGAGACAGCGCCATCGAGCGGAATGAAAAAATTGGATCGGAAATTTCGTTCTCGGCTTCTTTTCAGTAAGAATTGGAAGATACTCTGGCGGAAATAGCTAGCCTAAACAATAGAGACAAAGCTTAGAGGCATAAACTGTCCCAGACATTGTTAACTGAATCAAAACACGCTCCAGGAATGTTTACCCATGTCGTTCGTTACTGCTGCAGCGCCGTCAGTTTTTGCTGACTCATCAAATCCTGCAGGCTTAAAGTGCATGGCGGTTTTACCAGAGTCGTGAAAACATTCCGGGGGGTGGGGTGGAGTGGGGTCGGGGGGGGGGGATCTCCTCTCCACTATGTGCCCTTAGAATGACATGGTTGTATCTCCACTTTTGGGTTGAACTGAGTTACACATTACACACTACTTCCTCATATTTTCTCCATTGTGTGTCAAAGTCTCAAGCAGTTTCGGTGTGTAATTTGTGCTTGTATTACTAAAAAAAAAATAATTCTTCTCTCTAAAAGCTTTGTTGAGATCTTGAAACTTCAATCCTCGATTTCTCAAAAGGTGACGGAAGGGAGTTGCGACCTTTTCCTTCTAAGGGGACGATTACCGAATGAATTACAATTTCATGTGGTAGTAATAAGAGGGGGGAGGGGGTTGGGGCGGAGCGGATGTCCAGTTTGAAGCGAACGCTGAGGTCAGTCTAAACATAGAAACATAGAGGGATAACTAATCACAATTGTCTCATACAGGTGAAGACACTCATTAAACACGCCCGCAAACTTTAAGTGTCCAGAAGGACATAGATAAATCACGTCTTTGTGTTACTAAAAGTGCAAATAAATAAGATTTGGTGTTGTGTAAGGAGATTTTTCCTGGTATGAAATGAATGTTAGTCTGTCACACCAGATATGGAATCCTGCCATTTCACAGAATCCTGCCTGCATTTCATAGAAAAACAACGACTTAAATGGTTTGGCCACTTGTCACGAATGCCACCTAGTCAACCAGCCTCGGGAACCTTCAATACTAAACTTCTCAGGCTACAAAGGAAGAGGCAGATAGATAGATAGAGAGAGAGAGAGAGGGAGAGAGAGAGAGAGAAACTTGAAGGAAAGAGAAGAAGAGAAGGAAACTATGGAGAAAAATAAGGGGGGAATAAATGAGGGATGGAGAGAAAGTGAAAGACAAATCACAAACAGACAAAGAAAGACAGTGAAGAGAAGGGTGAAGAACAGTCAGGAAAAGAAAAAGGTGCTCTCTCTCTCTCTCTCTCTCTCTCTTCCCCTTCCTCCTCTCTCGCTCTCTCAGTTTCTCTCTCTCTCTCTCTCTCTCTCTCTCTCTTGCCTCTCTCTCTTTCTCTTTCAGTATTTCTGTGTGTGTGTGTGTGTTTCTCTCTCACTGAGTGTATCTCTATCTCTCTCCCTCTATCTCTGTGCTTCCTTCTCTCTCTCTCTCTCTTGCCTCTCTCTCTTTCTCTTTCAGTATTTCTGTGTGTGTGTGTGTGTTTCTCTCTCACTGAGTGTATCTCTATCTCTCTCCCTCTATCTCTGTGCTTCCTTCTCTCTCTCTCTCTCTTGCCTCTCTCTCTTTCTCTTTCAGTATTTCTGTGTGTGTGTGTGTGTTTCTCTCTCACTGAGTGTATCTCTATCTCTCTCCCTCTATCTCTGTGCTTCCTTCTCTCTCTCTCTCTTTCTCTCTCATCTTTCCTCTCTCTTCTTTCTCACTCCCCAACTCTGACTCTCTCTCTCTCTCTCTGTTACTCTCTCACGCGCCTCCCTTTCTTTCTTCCTTTATCTCTCTCTCTCTCTCTCTGTGTCTTAGTGTGTACAAATGCGGGACGGAGAGGAAGAGAGAGAAAGAAAGGTTAAAGGGGACAAAAGACAAAAACAACACAAAAACCACACCTGACACGTGACCCCATGACCCCATGACCCCAGACTTACACTGTAAACAACAAATTTTTCAGCTCGCGACCCGCACGCGATGAACTGGTCACGTTGATTTTTGTGCAGGTGACTGACTGGCTGAGTACTTTCTAGAATTGCGCCGACCCGCCCCCTTCACGTGCACACACAGCCCCTTAGATTGACTGGGACGATCTCCACTTTCTGGCTGAACTGAGTTACACACTACACACAACTTCTACAGGCCATCTCCGTTGTGTGTCAAAGTTTCAAGCAGATTCGGTGTGTAATTTGTAAGTATTACTAAAAAGAAAAGAAATTTCTTTACTCTAAAAGCTACGAGTACATGAAACTTCAACCCTCCATTTCTCAAATGTTGTCGGAAGGGAATTCGAACCATGTCATTCCAAGGGGACAAAGTCAAATCCTTCCTGGACTATACAGGACTATACACTTGTTGTGTGTGTATAAATATATGTGTGTTTGTGTGTATGTGTATTTGCGAGCGAGTGAGCACAAAATTCACGGTATAAATTTTATGTAGAGCTCATTTACATCATTGTACCAAACTTGTCAATATACAGAATAAACAACAACAACAACAACAACAGCAATGCCAGAAAATATGAGATAGACCAGAAGTTTTACGACAACAGAACATAATGTGGAATCGCCCCTGACCGTCTGCACTCCGACTTTCTCGAGCAACAAGAACAGATAATTCTAATGCACCGAGAGACCGCGGAGGGGAGGATTGCTCTTCCCTTGTTTATGCTGCGATGGCTTGCACTCTTTGACATGTTTCTGAGGATCTTGGATTGATGTGGCTAGAGTAAGAGAGTGAGGTGAAGATGGTGAAGAACAGGACAGAGGATAAGCAAGGATGGATGAGTGGAAGCACAGAGCTAAAGGCATGCAGGAATTGGGACATCGTCCAACCTCTCCGCGTGATCTCTACATGGCGAGGTGGAGGAAGAATACGTCGTCAACGTTACAGAGTCATAATTAATCTCACTAAATAATTGGCTCCCAGCATACCACAATTGTCATGAAGTAACTCTATTGCTGTTACTACCTGACATCTGATGTAGCTCTAGTCACTTCTACACTCTTGGAGCTGTATACAACAGATATTACAACATCAGCTTCTGCCTGCCCTTCTACAACTACTACAACTACTGCTGATGCCATTTCTACTGATCTTTTGCCTAATTTAAAATGATTGCTCTTATGACTACATCAGCATTGACTACAACTAGGGGCCACCCAGAAAGTACGGCGAGCTCGATTTTGGGGATATCCCCCTCTATCCCTCTTGTAAGCCTTTCATGCGCTTGGCCTCAACCCCCGCGCATCCTCCCACAACCCACCCTGTACCAGCTTACGGCCATTAGAATGGTAAATATCCATGATCCTTGATCGCTGAAAACTAGAAATGGCACTTTGCATGGACGATCTGACTGCTTCTTTAGAGACATACTTTTTATATTAACAACTAATAATATAATTTGCTATGGGGGAGGGGGGGGGGGGAAGTAAATATAACCAAACCTTTTAACTTTTACTACAACTGAGAAATGTACATACGCACCACTCCCAAAAGGGCCGACGCTTCCCAGACTCAGACATATCCATCCCCTTTTTTTTTCGTACGCTGGAGCCCCTCCCCCCCCCCCCCCCCAAAGAGCGCATGTATTTTAGGGATGGAGCCTTGTCAGAATTACTGCTACCATATTACCAATAGTGCTACTACTTCTATTACCACAACAACAACAATAACAACAACAACAACAACAACTCCTACGATTTTGTCTGCTAGTTCTACTAAAAGAATTTCTTAGGCCTATCTGTCTACCGTATATTATAATAATAATTATACAGTTCGCGGCTGTAGTTAGTTCTTGTTTGTTCTGTCTCCGTTTTCTGAAAAACTGGAGATCTTTTAGTATGTGGAAGAGATGTAACAAATGCAACACTTTGACACTTTTAAAAAAAAATATGTTTGGCACTTATCACTGTTTCACAGTTCCGATTTATTCTAACTCCTTATCAATTTCTCAGTTGTGCAAAAATGTGGAGTTGGAACAAACAAGAACTAAAGTCTCCATTGATGTACTCTGGGCCAAGGTTGAAGACCCCCCCCCCCCCACCCTGCCCGGGGACACCGAGAATCCATGTCAAATTCAAGATCAACTTCAGATTATGTTTGCAGACTGGAGAGAAAGTTACGTAACAGAGATTTCACCTTGTGTGAATGTAATCTTGGCTATAGCGCAAGCCATTAATCCTTTGCCCTCTTGTGACACCATTGAGTCGACGTACGCGTCAGCTTAATACGGGTAGAAATACGGGTATGTTACGTAAGGTGGCTTCACGCACTCTTGGCTAGGTAAAGAAACATGCTGGGACAGAATCCGCTGTGTAAAATACATGAAAAGCCTAAACTATTATCCTAGTGTGACCCTAAAAGTGATTCCGTTTCTTTCTGTGGCATATTTCTGGTATTTCTGTACCAGTACTTAAGTTTAAAGGGATTGGATAAAATATATAATCTGAATGTTGTTTTGTGGTATTTAATGGAAACCAATGAAAACTTCCATTCGCTTTTCGCTTGAGACCTTGGTGACCACATATTCTATACACACACTGTGTTTCTGTCTGTCTACCGATCTGTTTGTTTGTCTGCTTGTCTGTCTGTCTGTCTGTCTGTCTACCTGTCTGCCTGCCTGTCTGTCTGTCTGACTACCTGTCTGCCTGCCTGCCTGTTAATCTGTCTATCTGTCTACCTGCTTGTCTGTATATCCTTCTGTCTGCCTGTCTGTCTGTCAGTCTGCCTGCCTGTCTATATGTCTATCTGCCTGCCTGCCTGTCAGTCTGTCTACTTACTTGTCTGTCTATCCGTCTGTTTGCCTGCCTGTCTGTCTATCAGTCTACCTGTCTGTCTCCCTGTCTGTCTGCCTGCCTGCCTGTCCGTCTCCCTGTCTGTCTGTCTACCTGCCTGTCTATATGCCTGCCTGTCTGTCTATCCATCTGACTGCCTGCCTGTTTGTCTGTCTATCTGTCTGTCTGTTTGCCTGCCTGCCTGTCTGTCTGTCTTCTCACCTACTTACCTACATACCCATTTCTCAGTCTGTCTGTTGAGAAAGAAACCAGGCTGTACCGAGACAGAACAGATTAAAACCGCACAAGGGAATACCGGCTCTCGTTGTCCGCAGTCAGTGACCTTCGAGGTTGACCTTACAGGTCAAGTTTGACACAAACACCGCACGTACGTGTTGATCTATTGTCTTAAAATGCTGAGACCAGAAAGTTGGGGGGGGGGGGATTTTGCACTTTAAGTCAGTGTGGTCTTGTTGTTTGGTAATTTGGTGAGCTTCCTTACAGGTCTGAACATACGACAGCCATGGGTGCATTAGCTGAACGGTGGAGCTCCTGGCCTGGAAGTAGTTAACACACGCACACAAAATAATCTATGCTACAGAGAGAGAGAGTGAGAGAGAGAGAACGACAGGAAGGGACGGCGCGAGAGAGAGAAAGGAAAGGGGAGAGCGAGAGAAGGAATGGTGAGAAAGAGAGAGGAGGACAGTGGAGAGAGTGGGAAGAAGGGAGAGAGAGAAGGGGGGAGAGGGAGAAAGAGAAGGACAGAGAGAAGGAGAGAAATTCAGAGAGAAAGAAAGAGAGAGAGAGGGAGACAAAGAGGGAGGGGAGGGAGAAATGCAGAGATGGGGGGAGAGAAAGAGAGAGATGGAGAGAAAGAGAAAGGCGAGAGAGAGAAAGGCGAGAGAGAGAGGGGGGAGAGAGAAAGAGAGAGAGAACACATGTCTGTTAAAAGAGAGAGAGAAACACTTGACTTCTAAGAGAGAGAGAGAGAGAGAGAGAGAGAGAGAGAGAGAGAGAGAGAGAGAGGAGAGAGACGAAGACAGTCATGTCTGCTATCACAACATGCATTTACAATAGAATTTGTACCAAAAAAGTATAGACTTTCTGTTTTGTCTTACCATTTCTCAAGTACTTCATCCAGTTACTCCAAACAAACAGAGCCCGCCAACGACATCAGCAGATTTGTGTGTAATAACTAAGACAACAAGATGTTTACAACATTCACACACGTTCTAAGGTGACTTAGCCTACGTGCTGAATTACACTTACTTACCATGGGATAACTACATGTATTTCGAAGTGTCTAGGCACACGACATATCGTGGAAAAAGCGTGGAGAGATTTTTTCACGACACGTTTTTCATCCAATCAGAGCTTACCGTTTTCTGACTCAAAATGGCGGCCCCCACTGAGCGGGAGGTCGGAACCTGGGGGGCGTGAGGGTCTAGTCAGTTTGTATCAGTGGGCGGTAGTCAGATTGACTAATCAGGCGAAAAGGGGCTGGGGTAGCTGTATTAAGTCGTGAAACGTCGTGAAAAACTTCACCAAGGCCATTTCCACGACGTGTCGTGGAAAACTTCACGGAGGCGATTTCCACGACATGTCGTGAAAATAGCCACTTCCTAACTATTTTGGAACTGCCATTCATAAGATTGGTGTGAAACATGATCTCTGTGCTCGGGAGAGTTAGGCTATATTTAGCAAGCTACAGGACGTGAGATCCAACCACTGCCAACGTCTGCACAGAAATAAGTCGTAATTATGCAGATAACATTAGTGGCATGCCAGTGAAACAGAATACTGCTGGGAGATAAGATGATTTTGATGTAAAGTCAAAATATTTGATACCACTTATTCACTTATTCACCATCTGTAAAATATGACTGTGTACTCGGGGGTTGGGGGATGGGGGGGGGGGATGGATGCCTCCCAGGGTATGAAAGGTGTAGATAGGGGATCGGTGGGGGGTGGGGGTCCAAGAAGCGTAAGTAAGTACACTTTACAATTATGCCAGTACTAATACATTAAAAAGTTTTAAATTTACAATTAGAGAGAGAGAGAGAGGAGAGAGAGAGAGAGAGGGGAGAGAGAGAGAGAGAGAGAGAGAGTGAGAGAGATGGAGAAAGAGGCGAGGGTGGAAAGGGGAGAGAGAGAGAAAGAGAGAGAGACACATAGAAAGAAGGGGGAGAGAGAGAGAGAGTATAATAATTTATACTATAATTACCACCCCCCCCCCCCCCCCCAACAAAATGAGCTATAAGATTACATAAAAGCCGAACAACTTGAGCTATGTTACAATGACGTATCTAATGAAACAGTCAAATAATCTATGCAAAATGTCACGTAAAGTTCCAAACCATCAACTTTCATCAAGGACATTCACCGCTCTAATGGCCGAACATTCGTGCCAAGTTGAAGCCAAGCAGATGAAAAGCGTTTGAGAGGGAAGGTGGGACGGGTATGGCGCAAAAAAAACAACAACAACGTCCAAATCGAGCATAATTATGTACACCCAGTTGACCCGCCAGAATAAATCTTGCAAATTCTATCTACCAAGCCCAACTGTATGTGTCAAGATCTAGATCGCATTATTAATAATGGCACCTAGATTTGATGCAGAGACCAGTAGAACGTTTTGTTACATGACAATTCTTTGAGGAATACACGGATGTGACAAAGTTGATTTTGAACCAGCAGTGTGTAAACCATAGATATACAATACTAAACGGTGTAAACAGAGGCGCAGGACGAAATTTCCGAGCATACTTTTCAATTTTTTACTTGATAAAAAATGCATCTCTCTTTTGCGGCTCAAAGAATTTGTAAGTAAGTAATATGAAAGGTTGAATTTTGTCCCAAAATAGATGAGTACACGTAATTAACCATAAAAAATTGAGGCAGTACAAAATTTCATAATTTTGGTCACGTGGTCGCGACATGTTTGATGCTTACGTGTCACATCCAGCTCCATTGCAGTAGGATTATGGATGATCCCTAACACCAGCAGGGGTGTTCCTCGGACAATTTTACCTGATTCAGAAATTCGACATTTGTTCACAAGGACACCCAGACAGCTGAAACTGTTAATAATTACAATGCTGATATTGTTTTTTCCACTACTCTCTGATTCAGTCCCAGTTATTATTAAAAAACAACGCACGTGAAATCTTCAACGCTTGGAAGATCTATCATTTATACCGAATGAAAGTCTAGTACATGTATTTAGTAAAGAGATCTCACACATTATTCCAAAGAACGTGGGCCGGCACACTGAGTGCCTTCTTGAAATGTGAATTACAGAATAGATACTAACTAGTAACTAGTCCCGCCGAAAAACGAAATGTTCGATCACGCTTTTCGATTCTACTCAACAAAAATGCGTGTCATAATTTGGGGTTAAAAAAAAATCGCAACTAAACTGTCTTCAGGACTGACTTTTGTCTAAATAGATGTCTCCACGTAATGTATCATCAAAGATTGAGGCCGTACACAACATTTCATCATTTTGACCCCGTAGCCACGAAGTTTTAGGGTGCTTACAGGATAACGCCTTGTCTCTGTTATACTATGATTAAATGTGACACGTGAATCTATTGACTGCCGAGAAAAATAATTGTGCGTTTTTGTTGCTGATTCAGCGATTTGCAAACCAGATCGATACATGTACCACTTCAAATTTATCGTCAAGCAAGGGATGTCAAAATTTTAATCTCCTCGAGCTGGATCCGGTTTTGAATTATTTATACACGTATTAACTATTATAGTACTATTGGCCGACTACACGTCGTATGCCTCGGGTCTGACCTACTTTTCACGGTTCGGTATGAGGTATTTGTCATTATGTAGATCTGTGAGGACATCAACATTGTGTTTACGCGAGCTGAACCTTATGTGTGCAAACATCAGCATACCGGCACGTGCCCTACTTCTCAGTGCAGAAAGGCTGTACGTTCTGTTTTTTTTTTTTCACACTGTTGTTCTTTCACCCTACCTTCAAATTCTTGTTGATATTGTGTGTACGTGCGGATCTGCTCGGCAGACGATTTTCCTTCTCACAGGGGTGAAAAAACAACCAGAACAGCTAAGACAGGCTTATGTGGTCTTTTTTCTTTTGGTGTAATCTAGCGTCTCTTTCAGCTCTTACAACGACAACAACATCAAAACAACAAATAAACCAGCAGACAATAATTCACGACAGAAGACAGTGGAATAATCCCAGAGAAAAGATTTGACATTTTAATGGTAAAAAAAAAAGCTGAGAACAGGAAAACTCAAATGTTCGACTTGTTTTTCCCGACGCAAACCGAGGACAGACATCGGATTTCTTGACGCATAAAATTAAGATGTAGGATTTAGTTTGGCATCAGGATTGAATTTTATACGGCAGGAAATCTGCCTGTTATAGTGTTAAGGCGTGTGTCGTTCACTGGAAGTGCAAAATTATTTAAAATTTCTGTACCGACAGCTTTCATGAGTAATAAGTAGCTACCTTTCTACAACTGCTGCTGCTGTAACTACTACTCCTGCTACTTCTACATTGTATTACCTACATGACTGCAGCAATTACTACTCGTATTTATCTTACGCAAATAATACTTCGACCACTGCCACCATTATCACTGTCTAACAACAACTATTAACCCTTTTACTGTCAAGCCCAAATGGCCTTATTTCCTTTAGACTACCAGAATAATGGATTATCGGGTAGAAAGACAGCAGGAAGTAGTAAAATCAGGAGTGCAAAATATGCCGGAACAATGTCAGCCAATTTGCCAGCCTCGCTGCAGTTTTAGCATGAAACAATAGGACTGATATATCAGCTCCGCGGCAGTCTTCTGCAACATGGCACCAGGAGCGATGACTACTTCTACCATTCACTACTACTACTACTACTGCTACAACAACAAATACTACTACTTCTACTAATACTACTGTTACTGCTACTTTTACTATCACTATTACTACTGCTGCCGCCACTACTGCTACTACTACTACTACTACTACTGCTACTACATGTACCACCATCAGTGCTCCTACAACTACTACTACTGCTACCAGAAGTACTGCTACTAACTACTATGTCTACCATTATGACCATTACTGCTACTACAGCAACTACTACTGCTACTACTACTACTATCACCATCACTGCTACTACAACTACTACTACTACCACCATAACTGTTACTACAACAACTACTGCTACTACAACTTACTACTGCTACAACTACTACTACCAAGTACCACGACAACAACTATTACCAGCTACTACTTCTATTACCAACCACCACCATCCCACACCATTTTTCTACTACTAGTACTTTCAACTGCTATTAGTATTACTACTATTGCCCCTGCTGTTACTGCGCCCCCAGCTTCTACTTCTCCTACTACAGCTGCAATTACTATAACTACCATCATCATCAACAGCATCGCTATCAAGACGATACCAACATAATGGGTGTACTTTTA
>OZ007570.1:13194211-13254211 GCA_963931925.1 Onchidella celtica | reverse complement strand
TCTATCTATCTATCTATCTATCTATCTATCTATCTATCTGTCTGTTTGTCTGCCTGTCTGCCAGTTTATCTATCTATCTATCTTTTTCTGTCTGTCTGTGTATCTATCTATCTATCTATCTATCTATCTATCTATCTATCTATCTATCTATCTATCTATCTATCTATCTATCTATCTATCTATCTATCTGTCTGTTTGTCTGCCTGTCTGCCAGTTTATCTATCTATCTGTCTTTTTCTGTCTGCCAGTTTATCTATCTATCTATTTATCTTTTTCTGTCTGTCTGTGTATCTATCTATCTATCCATCTATCTATCTATCTATCTATCTATCTATCTATCTATCTATCTATCTATCTATCTATCTATCTATCTATCTATCTATCTATCTACATGTCCTGCCGGCCATATTATCTATGTATCTGTCTAAAATCCCAAGCCCTCTATTTCATCATGCACTTCCACCATTCACAAGCAACTAATGTAACAATGTATAACATTATTCATGTATTACGATCGCTTCAGAAAAATGACTTGTGTACATGTTTTCCTACAGGTGAGTGACCCAGTTTAACCCAGAAAATCGCCAATGCGTAAATCGTCACGTAGTCGGGCTGGTACAAGCTAGTAAATACGCGCCAACAGCAGACGTGCGAGAATGCGTGCATGCACTATTCATACAGTAATCACTTCCTCATCTCAAACGGAGTTGTTATACTTAACTTGTTTACGTCCTTTTCCCACCAGCCAAGCCCCCTCCCCCTCCACCCGCCGCTTGTGTCAGGCCAGGCCATTCAACTCCAGCACTTGAGCCAGTTATTTTTCCCCTTGAGTAAGATAATTAGGAATTCTGACAATCAAAAGTCGCACATTTTTTGTTGTTTTTTTAATGTGTTGGACAGTAATCCAGCTTAACATTTCGGTGTGCAGAATAGCCCACCAGTTTAAAATAACAGACATTGTTGGCATAATTCTAGCTTTCTCTTCCTTAATTTTTTTATTTTGTATTATTGTTCGTAAGTTTACAATGCGGTCAAATCTGTGAAACGCTAAAGAAATATTTTTTTGTTTCTGTACTTTCTTGCCAACTTTTAAACTTTTTGATTTACGTCATTTGAGAAATCTCTTCCTTGTTTTCTGCGAAAATTGTTCCTTTACAAAACCGTTTTGTTTTCTCGCGAATCTATCTGCAAACTTCCAAACGACTTGAGTGAACATTTCAATGCCATGACAGCACAGCAGAGGCTAAAGGGTGAAACCCAATCTAGAATATAATTATAATCAATGTTAAAAAAAATGATTCAGGTTTCAGTTACTCTGGGGACATTTCGGCACGGCGAGTCACAAGATTATTCCAACAGACCCCTTCTGTTAAAAAAACATTAAAAATTAAAAGAATCTCTTCCATTCTATGGACAAGAGCAATCTGACCGAATAAATAATACATAATATAATATATTATATATCCACAAGCTGTTTACTAAGTAAAATGGCTCTGTCTGAGAAACACGCTGACACGCGTATGTACACAGACAAACAAATACAAACAGCCTTGCATTATTGTGTGTGACAAAAACTGTCCTCAGTCAGAGCAGAATTTTTTGCGATGGAATTAACCTATTGAAAGCATGGCTTTTGGCGCGTGGAGTCTTGTTTACCTATGGACTTAAAACTAATAAAACCCGGTCTCTTCGCTGATAACTGAGCAGTCAGATAAACCTGATGTTTGTTGTGTAAACAAGTGCAAAGTTGCTTCAAGTTCATTGCCCTCATAACTTTAGTGTGCATTTATGATGTGGACTATAATAATATTATGTGGAGACATACATCGTCTCTGTTCTACGATAATAGCAAATGTCAGACTTATGCCAAAAGGCACCTGACGGTTCATCGCATACCTGAGCATGAGAGCTATCAGATATTATATAAAAAGAAATGCACCGATACAGAAATGTAATAATCCAATAAAATCGTAAAAGTCACCAAAATGACAGGAAAAGAAACAATGTTCCCTAATATCTCAAAAGAGTAAAAACTGACTTCTGCCATTGGAGTAGAGCAGTGACGACATGTCTCTTCTGTGGTTCAGATGAGAGACCTCGAATTACTGTCCGTCAATGCATCATTCCTGACTAATCCAAACATTTGGAGCCAGTGTTCCTTCTAGGTTGTGCACGTGTGTGCAAGGACACAATACAATCGGCACAGAAAGGAAATTAACGTGTGCACAAACGGTTAGTTACCAAAAAATAAATAAATAAATTAAAAAAAAAAAATTGTCCTAAATCAACGAATACAATAAAATCTTAACGTCATGGTCATAACACAACTGCCTAAGTCATATTTTGTTTTTGTTTTTTTTTTTAAATCAAAGAAAACTGTTTACTTCGAATATAGTGATAGCTGTTGTTAGGGGAGCGTAGTATTTTACAGAGCAAGCTATAGCTGAACAATGAACACAACTTAGTAATTTCTATATTTGGCTTTGTAAGTAGTATACGCTCATCTAACAACCGTTTAAATGGTGGTTTAGGTGGACGTGGGTTTCCGTTTAAAAACCCGTAAGTTAAGGAAACAAAACACTGTAACTGTTGAACGATGCAACGTGACTGTCTGATTAAGGTGAGCATTAATTTCATCTCAAATTACCAACCCCTCCCCCCCCCCCCCCCCAAAATGACTTTGGCAATTGTGAAAGAACTGTGGCGTTAATTAAGTACGCTTCTTCTTCACAGAAAAGCAACCTTACTATTATAAAATATACCAGTAAAGATTTGAAAAAGCAAGAAAGAAAAGCTTTGCCAAAATTATGATGAAACAACTTGAAGTGTACATTAATTTGTATCCGCATTCAGTGCACACACAGGAAAAAAAGGTCAGATTTTTACGCACACTGTCTACTAAAGAGGGGGAACTAGCTGAGGGCCCCGGCCCTGCCCCGGATAAATCGGTTTGAATATTGGTTTCAGTTCTGGGTGATTATTATGGACCTGCTTCATCTTGCCTGTTCCTATTTATTTATTTTATTTTTGTTTGTTTGTTTTTAAATAAGTCTTACTGCTCTGCCTTTGTGAGTTGACACCCTGCGCATCCCGTACAATAGCATGATTTGCGCACGGGTTAGTGTGTTTGATAGTGAACACATCGCAGGAAGTGATAACGAAACCATAAAATGGCGAACCATGACTCGAAATAGATCTAAATGATGGCGAAACAATGAAAAACGAAACGTAGAAGCCTGAACATTTCATAATTTCTAATATAGCCCATGTTAATTTCTCATTGATAATATGCTGTTGTGCAAAGTTTGAAGCCTGAGTGTGATGCGGTTCCTGAGCCTTAGGTGACCAAACTGTTAAACCAAAACACGGCCTCAGGGGAAAACCTATTTGGAAATGTTGAAAATGGTGTTTTAAAAAGATGATTGGAACTGGTAACAAAACAAATGACTTCATAAATTCAGTTTGTACATTTCCACACATTATATCTTCAAAATGAATGTGTAAAAACCTAGTAGATTTTTTAACTAATGAGCACAGAAAGTTTGAACTTTCTACGTTTAGCCGTTTTTCTATGCATAGGGAAGGACCGCTCCAAGTTGTCCAAATATATATATAGATATTGATTGGAAGTAACGACAAGTTCCGTCTATTCACAGTAAACAAACCGCAAAGGTACAAGCTTTACGGCAGCTGGGGGAGATCAGTCTAAATAACCCGCCATAGCGGAACGAAAGAAACAAAACAACTGTGTTAAACTGCAAGTCAGTTTGGTCAGCTGCCAAAACTTTCTACTATGAGATCTGCTGGGAAAAATAACAGCATTCAATCTGGCATATGTGAGTGTGCATGAGAAAACCCACAATAAGTCGCAAACATGACATTTTGAGTTCTGTACACATAATAAAAGACTAGACATTTCTGATAAATTGGAAGTCAGTGACTCCCCTAAAACAAGATTTTGAGAAAACGGCATTTAATCCTAAAAGTGGCAATAGCTAATTGGCCAAGTAATATTGGAGTGATTGTTGTTGGGAGACCGTGGTCTAATAACTAAGCCGTTATGGAGATCATACTGAGTAGTGTTCACTGCTCATCTACAGTTTACCCTGTAACATGCCACGGACCCCTAAACAACCGTAGGCTAATTACAAAGCCTTTATAGAGATCATAGTGAGTAGTGTTCACTGCTCGTCTACATTTTATCCTGTAACATGCCACGGTCCCCTAAATAACAGCCAAGTTGGAAGTTTGTGTCGGACCCATATTTTCACTTCAAAGCCGTTTTTCTCAAAATCAGCTCTGCCAACTTATTGTGGGTTTTCTCATGCACACTCACATTATTATTGTGGTGGGTGACAAAACCTGACGTCATCGACACTTTTAACTACCCGTACAAAAACACTGGCCGAGTTTCAATTTCGGACAACGTTCCTTCTGTTGCCAGGAAATCTTCGGCCAAAATCAACTGACAACGATCTTCTTTTGGTCTGAAATTTGGTCCACATGGAGACAGCAATTTGGTCCACATGGAGACAGCAAATTTAGAGAGGAACTCACGTTTAAAGATGGGAACAAAAAAAACGACCAGGGCTTGAGGAATGTCAATTCAGTAGCCAGGAAACAATTCTGAAGATTCGCCCTAAATTTTCTCACTGCCAAATGCGTAGTATTTTCGGTGGGTCACAAATACACACCCCTTCCTCCCCTCTTTTCGACTACTAAGAATCCACAGTCGGACTCGCTCAGCACTATTTTCATTGCCCTCAATTTACAAAGTCGTCGCGATCTTGTTTGTGTGCACGTGGAGAGGGGAGGAGAGGGAGTGGAGGGTGGGAGGGGGAGGGAGAGGGAGAGGGAGGAATGTGTTTGACTGACAAATCCTCCTGCCGCGCAATTTTGTCAACAAGACTGGAGAAACACGGGAGGTTTTTGCCCCAAGCTTTCAACTATTGCTTGTGCCCCCCCCCTCCAAACAATTTATCAACAGTCGCGCCCCCTTCCTCCCCCCTCCCCTCCCCGAGATTATTGATAAAACAACAATAACAACGACGTGAATTTACTCCCCGTCTTTTCTTGATCTAGACTAAGTTTGATACCGAATCTTCCAGAAAACGATGATTATTAAAATGTTTTCTTTCCTACTGTTTAATGTGTGTATTTTGTCTGAAGTCTTTCTTTCTAGCTAGAAGTCCCCCCCCCCCCCCCAACCCCCTTTACCTTTTGTTTGTCATGAGACAGTTGAGGATCTAGGAGGGCTGGGACGGGTTTATTTCTTTGCAAAAATTAAAATGTCCAAGGACGAGGGGGCATTCAACTATTATCAATATAGACTGCATGTGAAATCAAAAACATTAGCAAACGAAGATGGTTAGTTCGCTAATCGTTGTGTGAAGGACTTGATGTATTTTGATATATTTCTCTTTTTAAAAACAGTAAAAATTATTCTACTTACAGCCTTTTCAAGATAAGGTAAGACCAACTAAGATTAATAAGATAATGATGACTGGAGTTCATTTAAGATTTGTCTGTCCTTGCAAAAAATACACCTCACGATGTTGTTATCAAGGTCGATAGGCTTGCATTAATATATCATACCAAGCCGTACACTCGCAAGCACAGCCACCAAATCATGCAAACATATGCCCACACAAACGCATAGCCTACATGTCATGGGTCGGTAGTCAGCAAAACGATAACTCCTAGATCTATCTGTCCAAATTCTCACAGGGATTGACGTTCATTCGTCGTTCTTGCATAATGCACTGAAATCACTGAATCAAGCCTGTTCCCTACAGGTTTTGACTCGGAACTTTGTTTGAACCAACTACCGCGGCAGACTTGTGTCAGTTGCTTCCACTGACGCGCTACTGTTATCATCCAGTTTATGTCTACCGTTATTATTATGTACGGGCGGTCCCTTGCTTCTCTCAAACAGCGTTGCCGGCCCTTGGAATTTTTCCCGAAATCTTGGGATTTTAGGGTTACGTTTTGGGATCTTGGCATTTTTTTTTTTATAGATCTTAAGATTTTTCAGGCTACTGTAGCGTCTGAATGTTGCCATCATTTATTTGTAATAAAAAAAAATCCCTAAAAAAATCACAAATTTGCCCTTCCATTTGCGTCTTAAAAGGTAAAAAAAAAAAAAAAGCCAAATGGCCTAAGTGGCAGTTTGAGATTGCCAATATGAGAGGATCCCTTGTGTGGTCTGCCAGCTAATCACTGCACTGCTTAGTTTAAATTCCGTCTACACGTATAAGGAAATTGTACAGTTTAAATGTATTTTTTTGGGCTGGAAAAAAATCTTGCGATTTTTTATACTAAATTCTTGGGATCTTTGAAAATCTTCACTGGCAACGCTGCTCTCAAACTAATTTTTACATCTCGTGACATTTATTTACAATCGGATCGCTCAATGTGTAAAGGAAGGTGAAGAACAAAAGAAACAGGCCAAAAACCAAATTGCCGACCATGGTTTTGGATTTTACTCGACGAAATCTCGTCTTTTTTTTTTTTGCGAATAAAAAAAAAATCATAAAAAAATGATCTGAAAGAAATTGAATTTTTTCCAGAATGGATGTGTTCACACAATAATTATCATCAAAAATTGAGACAGTACACACAGTTCCATACTTTCTGGTCATTTGGTCACGACGTCTTTGGCGCTTATATGTTCACGGTCCAGCTTCCTGAAAGTATGAAGCTGATAATGTAGGTCAGTGCTCACACCTCCAGCATAATGGGAATAGAAAGGTTTTCTTGTACTTTTTTTTAATAGACTAGTCTGAAAATCATTCCCAGGATCAGGGGTTAAACTGTTTAGTAATGTGAAAAATGGAGGGTTTTACAAAGCAGAACAGGGCAGAATGCTGAGACACCAATTCCACAGCTACATGGCAAGATTCAGTGCGCACCGAGAATTAAATGTTCACTAGCGAACACACACGTTGTTGTGTCCCAACGCAACAATGTCGTTTTACTGGTGTTGTCCACAGCATCCGCTCCTCACCGCTATAATTAGAGGCAAAGAGTGTTTTTCACACGTCATTTTCCGTAAAAATAGCGGAGTGGATCGGATACTGTGGACAAGAGCAGTGAAACCTGCCCCGAGAGAAGAGTTCAATTATTTGTGAATTATGCGGATTATTCCTGGATCGCGCCTAATTCTATGCTCTTTATAGCATATTTTGGTCCGCAGCCATATTTCACTTCTTCAAACTAAAATTCAGACATGTCCGCGCTGTAGTTCCGAGGCGATTGGTAACAAAAGGGTTTTCTTGTATTTTTATATAAATGGAAGATTTATATCTTCTTATAATGGAGCCAGAGGGTGAACATTGTAAGCAGCTAAAACTTCGCGAGTATATGATGAAAAATCATGAAACTTCGTGTACTGCTTCAATTTTTTATACTGAATTATGTGGACACCTCCATTTCGGTCTTTAAATACATCCAGCATTAAAATACAATCACAGAAACAACAACGACGACAACAACAACAGCAGAATGTAGCCCACAGAAACGGCCCAGCCAAGTTGCAGCTTTTAAGTTGTTGACCCCACCATTTCGTGTGTACACAGAGCTGGGTTGAAGAGCGGAGCAAAGAAAGGTTGAAAAGCCCCGACACTTTACATTCTGTCCAGGATTCAAAACAATTCTCTTATGTATTGAAAGAAAAACATAAGATAAATTCACACATCGATTGAGCCCTTTGCTTGAATTTTAAGCACGTTCATTTTTAATTGCATGTTGTATCTCTCCCTCGTAGATAAGATAAGATGAGATAAGGATCATTTTTTCTTAATCATTCCGTGAGGGAAATTCACTTTCACACAGTGTGTAAGACTAAGACCACATAATACATGGTACACACATCTTTTATCCCTATTTATCCCTAACCCCCCCCCCCCCGCGCCAAAAAACCCAAAAACAAAGCAAAACAACTACCGACAGCCGCTGCACTGTGGAGACGACGTGTCTGCTCCAGTTGTAACTGAGCTGCAGTGACATTAAGGCAAATGTCCCAAATGGGATTAATGAAGTGCACAAAATACAAAACATAAAAAAAAAAATAGACATAAATTTATACAAAATATCACAACTCAATAACAGACTTATAACATGAAGAGTGGCGTGGTAATGAACTTTTTTGAAATTTGGCACACATCTAGCTGTACTGTCTTGTTGTGGCGAATTGCGGAGGGCAAAGACGAACCTCTGTCTCTTTTTCTGTTGCTTTGTTTAATTTGTTATTATTGTCCCTCTGTCTGGTCTCTGTCTTTCTCTCCCTTCACTCGTTCTGGTCCTTTCTTTCTCAGTTGACAGATCCACCTGGCTGTCATAGTTACATCTTCAAACTCCCTCGCCCCCCCCCCCCCCCCCGCTCACACACACTATTTCCCCCGGTCACTTTTAAATGTTACATTTCAAAAAGAATGTTGTTACAGGCACGCACGTCCCCCAAGTTTTTCTGTACTAGGGGTACGTATCTTAATTTGTGATTCCAAAGTTAGACAGCCCCCCCCCCCCCGAAATATTCATAACAACGGCCTTAATAAGTTATTCTTGCAGATTTTCTTTTTTTGTCTATTGTTTTTTTGGTTGAACTGGTCGGGGGACAGGGTTAGGGATTCAGCAACAGTTAGGGTTGAGGATAAGGACGGGGTTAGGGATAGGTACGCATACATGCGCGCCCCCGGAGCAAAGCTCTTGGACACGTGTGTAGAAGTTACAACAGCCATCCAAAATAAATGTAGCACTAGGAGATAACTGGATACGATGTTTTGGGCAGCGCCGAAGAATAAAATTCTGTAAACAAATGTGAAACCATATAACTAAGATTCATCATCGACTAAATTAGATCCAGCCTCTCAAACAATGAAACATTCCCGAACTTTTAATCCGATCTATTGGTGGCTATTTATAGATCAGCAAATTGACAGAAAGCACGTGGTGTTTATGACATTTGGGGCCGCTACTTTAGAAGGTCCGCTCACGGCTCCACTGTTTACAATTCTTCTAGCTGGTCGGCCTAAAACATGGGGAATCCAGCCAAAGGTCAGAGGTTAAGCCCCCCCTCCCAACCCCCCTCATATCCGTGAGCCACACACGGACAGGGGGTGTGGATAGGGGATGTTTACCACAAGTTGTGTTGACTCAGACCTCAACAAAATGGCGGAGGGAAGGGGAGGTTACTGCCTTTGCCGTTGTGGCTTTAGTCAACAAGCAAGATAACTTTTCTGCACTACGTCGTCCACCTCATCTATTTGTTCAGTTCGCCAGGATAGAGAGAAGGAAAAAAAAAACGTGATACTGGTCGAGGAGGGCAGACGTTTTGCTTCCGTGACAAGAAGGAAGAATAAAAATCACCTATTATGTCATTCACACTTGTCTGTGTTGTCAAAATTGTCAAGCAAACGATAATCTCTGACCAACATCACCAGCACACGAAAAAACAAAATTGAAAGCCACACAAACTTCAAAAACACAAAAAGAAGAAATGACACACATTTGGAGTCCACAGTTCTTCGATGTTCTATTTCCATTTTCTGAAAAAACTAGAGATAATTTTAGTATGTAGAAGAGATACATGTATAACAAATTCACACTTTGACACTTGTTTAGAATGCCGTCTGGCACTTATCAAGCTGTTTCGCAGTTCTGATTTATTCTTACTCCTCATCATAATACCACTAAAGCCGTAAAATGTGGAATTTCTCAGTTGTGCTAAAAGTGGAATTGGAAACAGTAAGAACTAAAGTTGCGATTTGCTGATCCCATTATTTAATTGCATCATGTGGTACATGGAATAGTTTGCTATGACTGACCCAAAATTGTGTATAGAGCGAGAGAGCCCTGTGACACGTCTCGTGCTATGTGTAGGCCTACTCACCGAGGCGGGCTGACCTAACGAATCAATTATTTCATCAAACCAGTGGATTGTGTAAGGCTGACACACACGCATGTAACATAATCATGTAATCATCATCATCTTATAAAGGAAGTAAGGTCTCCGGTGTAATCATGAAAGGCTTTTTAACAGATGAACCTTAAATTCTACAAAATATTAATTTACGCTTAGGAAGAGGTTAAGGTGTACGCGGACATAATTATTTTAAAAGGTCTTGAAGTTCTCTTTATTTTTAATACTTTCGTTGACTTTGAGCCCACACCTGAGTTGAGCAGAAGAAAGTGTTCTGACATTTTGAGCCGGAAAAAAAAGACGCATTTTCTTCGAGTAGAATTAAAAAGATGACAGGAAATATCAGCTAGGAGCGCGTACGTAAACGTACCTATCAGTAACCCCGTCCTTGTCCTCAACCCTAAATCTTATCGAATCCCTAACCCTGCCCCCTTACCCTTTCAACCCCCCCCCCCCCCCCCAAAAACAGGAGGAAAACAAAAAGAAACTCTGGAAGAATAATTAATTAAGGCAGTTGTTAGGAGTATTTCGGGAGGAGCTCTCTAGCTCTGGAGTCACAAAAAGGCTTTAAAATACGCACTCCCAGCGCAAAAAAAAAAAAAACACAAAAAACTTGGGGAAATTACGTACAAGTAACAACAATCACCAGCGAGCTGCAAAAAATGTTGGACAGGTTGGACTTAATTGACGCGTGGCGTTTGTTTCACCGGACCGAGAAAGACTACACTTGGGCTAGAAGCACACCGTTTATAGCCAGAAGGCTGGATTACATTTTCTGTGATAATAATCTACTGGCCAATATTGAAAATGCATACCATGAAATTGTGATCTTCAGCGACCACAAAGGGGTAGTAGTCAAAATATGTGATAATACATTTAAAACAGGACCGTCGATCTGGAAACTTAATAACTCCTTATTGAAAGATGACAATTTCGTCCTAGAAATGAATGCATTCATAGATGATTTTACAAGGGACAACTCAGAGCTTGAACCGACTGTTAAATGGGAACTTCTTAAGGTTGAAATAAAATCTTTCTGTGTACAGTATTCAAACACAAAGAACCAGCTCAGGAAAAATAAAGAACGGGAATTAGAACTGGAGATTGAAAGGACAAATAAGCAGTTACTGGCGGAACCTAACAATCAAAACTTACAAAAACAAATGGCAATCCTTAAACAGACTTTAGAAATATTTCTGCTACATAAAGCAAGAGGGGCCCAGATAAGGTCGAGAGTTAAGTGGATAGAGCAGGGTGAAAAAAACACAAAATACTTTTTATCACTAGAAAAGAGGAACGGAATTGTAAACACAATATATGAATTAAGGGTAAAGGATAACGTCTTTAAAAAACCGTTAGACATATTGGATCAGATCCGACAGTTTTTTGAGGGTCTGTATAGGAAAGATAGTATAGAAATGGAAGGAAAGACATTATTGAATGGCTATCTGGAAAACACTGAATATCCAATACTAGACGAAGGCGAAAAAGAACTAATGGAAAAAGATATTACAGTAGAAGATATGGGAAACGCATTATCTAAACTTAACAATGAGTCAGCACCTGGGAGTGATGGACTTACGACTCCCTTCTATAAATGTTTTTGGTCTCGACTTAAAACATTGCTATGGGAAAGCCTATCATATTCAGTTAGAAAGGGAGAACTTACAGCCACTCAAAAAAGGGGAGTAATCACATTAATACATAAGGGAAACAATCTAGAGAGGAATAACATAAACAACTGGAGACCAGTGAGTCTTACCAACACAGATTATAAAATCTTTTCTAAATGTCTAGCCTTAAAACTCCAGAGGGTCATGGATAAACTCATACATAGCAATCAGGTAGGTTTTATTAAAGGCAGATCTATTACGAATTTGATTCGTACTATAGATGACTGTTTGACTTTAGCAAGGGAGGGAGAGGGTGGGGCAGGCATTTTGGTCTCACTGGATTTCCAAAAGGCCTTCGATAGTATTGAAAAAAAAGCAATTATATATGCACTTGAAACCTTCAACTTTGGTAATAACTTTATTCAATATGTCAAAACATTGATACGGAGTACAGAGAGCTGTGTAAAAAATGGGGGCTGGGTCTCCAAATGGTTCAATACAGAACGTGGAGTGAGGCAAGGCTGCTGTGTCAGTCCTCTACTGTTTATTTTGGTGGCAGAAATTATGGCCATCAAGATAAGACATAATCCAGATATCAAGTGTATACAAATGGAAAATACTCTGAATCATAAACTGCTCCAGTACGCAGATGACGTAACATTGATGTTAAACCATACTGATGACCTCAAAGAAGCTCTCAGAGACATCGCAGCATTTGGAGAATTTTCAGGGTTGAAATTAAATAAGAACAAATGTAAAGGGATGGAAATAGGAGACGGGAATATGAAAACTTGTGATATGGGAATTTCGTGGGTCAACAAGGGAGATAACATGAAAATACTGGGCATCTACTTCAATGCTGATAAAGAAATATCCTGTGTGGAAGAGAATTGGAAAGAAAGGGTAAGGAAACTTGAAGAAATCATCCAAAGATGGAAAAGACGCAATTTATCATGTTATGGTAAAGTAACTGTGGTAAAGAGCTTACTACTATCACAATTGAGCTATATAGTACAATCAGTAAGTCTGCCACAAAACATACTACAAGAAATAGACTCTAAGATATTTAAATTCATCTGGCAGAAAAAATATTCAAATAAGAAAGCATTTGAGAAGGTAAAAAGAACTGTAATTTGCAAAGAATTGTCTGAAGGAGGATTGGGTATGATTAGTATAAAGGACCAACAGAAAATATTCCTAATGAAGTGGATGAAATGGCTGACATCGAAAGGCAATAGGACGAATGAAAGCCACATAAACACCTCTGAACATTTCTTCTCACAGTTTGGGGGTAGCAAATACTTTGTAGAAAGTAATTTCAGCCTTAAACATAAGGCAAAAATAAACACTATCACATCTTTGTTCTGGCGAACTGTAGCCAGTGCCTGGATAGAAGCAAAGGACACAAAAGTAATTGTTAGTGACACGGACAACATGTCACTACAGGAATTGTTAAATCAACCCTTGTTTAATAATAAGTTGTTCCAATATAAAAGAAACCTCCTTTTCTTCCCGAAATGGATCAAGGCAAATATAAGATATATACACGACGTGTGGAGCGAGAGAGGAATAATCGGAAGAGAGACCATAGAGGAAAAAACAGGAAATTACCCAAGCCTAATGTTTGAATATAACGCAATGATAAATGCGTTCACAGAAAACCAGAGAACGCTTTTAGGCAGTGTTACAAGGAACATGATTAGGGAAGCAAAAGAGACAGCTTGTAAGCTTCCTGAATATATTGAATGTTTCTTTGCCAAAACTAATAAACAAATAAGAAATAGATTTCTAAACAGTAGAGAAGGCACTAGTTGTGGAGTTGGCTTCTGGAAAAGAAAGCTTGATATCGATGTCACAAAATATTTTATGGTAGCAAAAAATTCATCTAGGGACAGTAGACTTAGGCTTCTTCACTTTAAATTAATCCATAATATCTACCCTACCAATATTTTACTTACAAGAATAGGAATAAAATCATCAGAAAATTGTGCTTATTGTAATGAAAGAGACTACATAGAGCATTTCTTCTTTTACTGTAAGAAAATCAGGGGATTTTGGAATCATATAGCCAATGTCATTCTTATGAAAACGGGCCATAAATTAATCATGAACGAGGTGACAGCACTCTTTGGAATAGTGAAAAAAGATTGTAACGAATGTACAAGTAAGAAAATAAATACTATAAATCATATTATATTAGTGGCCAAGCTATGTATAAGTAAGCTGAAATATGGAACCATGAATAATATTTTCCATATCTTTGAAATAGAATGGAAGCATAGAGAACATCTCATCGAATAGTTATTATTTGTACGCCACGAGATGTCTCAGTATCCTTAACTCATCTCAGGCTCCATTAACGTTAAATATGATGGAAATTTTATTGTATGAGCGAGTGAAATAGAGATAAAGAAAAAAAAAAAAAAAAAGGGCAATGACGAAAAGATGAAAAATGCAACAAATTTTGGTATTCCAATGTGCATGAAAGTAAAGTTATTCCACGGTCACTTTTTATTTTTTATATTCTGGTACTGATAATATTATATTATTATTATTTGGTTAGAAAATTGGCAGACTTTTTTTTTTTTTTTTTTTTTGCTGTTTTGTTTTCCTTGTCTCGATTGACTCTATTATGCATCATATTTGAATTAATTATTTTATAGATGACTCATCCTCTTAGTATTTACAACCATTGGGAACACACGTAGCACATGGAAGACAGATTTATTTTATTTTATATTTTTTCTGAAATGTCTGTCTGTTCTTTTAATCTGTATTTTTAAAACTTCTGCTCAGGTTTATTATATATATTTACTGATTATTATTATGATTGGCTTGTGTTTGTATTGCTACAGTACCAGCTGTTTAAAACTGAACTCTAAAACTGATCAGCTGATAATGTTAAAGACCTAGAGGGTTCGAGAAGGCCGACAACACAGAATTCAGTAGTTAACAATTCTGGGATATAAAAGACTCAAGTTGGGTCCGATCCCCAGGATAGTCCCCATAGACAGCTGTGTATTCATTTACTTGGTTATATTATTATGTTCTCTCTTACTCATCTATTTATTTATTCATCTATTTATTTATTCATCTATTTATTGACCTTAGTCTTCACTCTTAATTCCACCGAGTATCTACATATATGTTCAAACACACCTATATGGGCATCTATATATATTTTTTAAAAAATTAAAAAAAAAAATTTGAAGTTGTTCATGTCTGTTGGCTTAATTAGGTACCCTATTATTTCTTTATTTAGTGATCACTGAGTCATGCACTGAATGAATACATTCAAAATCGCATTTCAATCTGAGCTCTTAAAAAAAAAAAAAAACAACAATCAACCAATAGACGATTTGATGAGGGCTGTTGGTAAGGGACCGTGGTAGTTTACATAGTAAGCAGATGAACAGTGAACACTAACCGGTATTTTCTCTATTTGGCTTTGTAATTACACTACGGTCCCTTTGATGAGATCCCCCCCCCCCCCAACCTATTTTCCTCATTTTTATTCCGTTTTACTTCGCTCAGGGTCACATTGAATTGATTCGTATCTCACACCCCGTGTCCCTGTCTTGACTTGTGTAGCACCCCCCTCCCTATGTCTGTCTGTCCCTGAGCTTCTTTAGCTTCACGAAGTTTTATAGCCTTGAAGACCGCCTGTCCCATGAATGCATGTATTGCACTATTTACAATCAATGTTTTCATTTCTGCCCCTGAACACTTTCTCCCTCCCTCCCCCCCCCCCTTTTTTTTTTCTTTCCTTGCCTCGGGGTTGGGGGTGAGGGTGAGGGGTTGTACCCTCTTTCTTTAATCTGATCGTTCGCTCCTGACCATTAATTTCCCGTCTTCTGCGGCTGATCGTCTTGCTGCATGCAGTCAGACGGCGGTCAGATGGCGGTCAAGGACGAGACATGCGCATGATGCATTTTGATTGGAAATCTCCAGACAAGAAAAGTAAGTTTAAGTGTGGCCTTGGGAGGGTGAAACCACAGAAACCTGCCAAACTTTACGATTTTGTAGGGAGTCACAAGCTGATCGAAAGTTGGCGGTGAATGTGGAAGAATTCGGCTACTGAAGAGAGAGAGAGAGAGAGAGAGAGAGAGAGAGAGAGAGAGAGAGAGAGAGAGAGACAGAGAGAGAGAGAGAGAGAGAGAGAGTGGCAAATTGCCCCCTCAGAATGAGACAATTCTATCTCCACTTTTTGACTGAACTGAGTTACACACTACACATTACTTCTACAGGCTTTCTCCGTTGTGTGTCAAAGTATCAGACAGAATCCGCGTGTAATTTGCAAGTACATGTACTTATAAAAAAGAAAAAAAAATCGCTGCTCTAAAAAAGCTTTGATCACATGAAACTTCAATCCTCGATGTCTCTACAGCTACCGGAAGGGAGATAGAGCTTTGGCCATTCTAAGGGGACAATATGCCATATATTTTCTGATGGATACCCAGGTTTGTTGTCCTATAACTTGAAAAACGAAACTCCTCACAAAGGCAGGACAACGCTCACTTTTGACAAACGCAGTGAAATCCGAAATTTCAAAAAAAAATGCGGGATAGATCTGGCTCACTTAACTTTAAAATAGACCATGACGTCATTCTCATTTTCTTCTAGGAAAACCCAGACTTTACTGATCCATCAACGCTGTCCATCATTTTTTGCCCTTTGCAGTTTTTACAGTCTCTTTTCATTCGACCATCTGATCTTCTGTTACATACTTTCTCCTTCCAGCTACCCCCACCCCCTTTTTTTAAATCTCGATTTATTTGGGAGGTTATCTGACCCCCAGTCGCCTCATAAACACTTAAACATCCCTCAACATAGATCAATGTCCACGCTCTTTGCGAACTTGCCGACACGTCATTGATAATGAGCTAGAATTAAACATCACTGCGCAAAACTTTGATGCCTCTAGCGTCTTTGTGTATATAAGCACAGGTTTCCAACTTCTATGAGATGTTTCATTCATTTAATATCTCCCTCAAGCTGGGCATTGGTTGACACTACTGTTGTTTTTTTTTTGCAGATCATACTTTGAAACGGTTAAACTCCTAAACAAACTGAAACACCTTCTTGTGGTCATGGAATTAATTATTTGTCATTTTTTAATTTTTCATTCTTCTCACTGTCATGTGTGGAAAACAGAACTTTAAATGAGATGGGTTTGCCACCCCCGCCCTTAAAACGTGTGTCCACGTGATGAACCGCTGGATGTTTTCAAGGAGTGTTTTTGATTGGATATTCCTCACTCTATAAAAGGTTTCCAGTACTGTAGTGCTTTCATTAGTGGAAGAATCGAGAGCCTTTCTTCTCGTCTCCTTTCAAATATTGTTAACATATTAAAATTATCAAGGTTAACTTACAGTCGTGTTGATATTCGGGGCATTTGTCAAGCAAAATACAAAATTGAAAAGCTACTTCGTTGCTGACTGTGGGAAGTTAGCGAGTGACTGCATGGAGAAAGTCCTTGGTGTCAGGAAGCACGTTAGAGTTAATTTGTCCTTACTCCAACTGTGTATTTACGTCTGTATTGGTCTGGGCATCCAGATCTTGGTCATTGCTGCAGACAGAAATACCTCGCAAACCTTACAAGGACAAGTAAAATGGATCTCTGATCAAAGCCCAGTCTCTGGTCTGCTCGAATCTGAATCAGACAATGAAAGAACACAGTAGAAAGAATTGATGAATCCCTTTGATGTAGGAGGTACGATTGCGACTTCCTAAGTCATTGAAACAAGCACAGCTGTTCCTGGTGACAACAGTAAACCTAGCACTGAGGGCCAACGACTACAGTTGTGTGACGATGTAAGGGAATTTATAGATCATTTCAATTTGTGCTCACTGTCAGAAGATCAACCCAAGCGTAGCTGTAAAGGACGATGTGGCATCATGATTTCCTGGAAGGAAGGATTCGAAACTTGTTCATGTGACCAAACTTTGTCATATCTATAACGACTGTTGTTCTGATTTTCAGTTTGAGTGCCCTAATATTTTCTCCCGAGGTCGACAACATTTGGGGTCTCTTTTTGACGCACATGATTGGTGTCGTTCTGACAGTGTGTACTCAGGTGTTTCCGACTGCGGGGCCCAATCCTCCACTGTAACAGCACCAGTAACATTGTCAACAAGCACATACTCGGTGACACAAACTGCTTATAATATTCCAGGCGGTTTAATAAATTACACATGGGAATATGAGAAGGTGGCCGATTTGTCCAATGGAATTGAGTACGATTCTATCGATGAATATGCCTACTTTGCTGAACAAAATTCCGTGCCCTATCATATTCCAATCGTAATTTCTTTGTTTGGTGCTTACCATCCTTCACAAACAATTGAATCATATGTATTTCCAGGAATGGGTTTTACCCTTCACAATCCATCATATTTGAACATAAGGTGAGGCTCAGGAGCTGCTTTACTGATGATATTATCAAATGCAGCCAGTGTGTTTTGTTTGATCAGGATATTATACCGTTCAGTTTATTGTGTGAGGCTTGGCGAAATGGCACTACCAAACCGGTGCCAAGTTCAATCGTGTCCACGGAAGACTTTGAAGGAGACCCAGAACTTTCATACGGCGCTTGTAACTTTATAAAAGATCATTGATACGAGAAGAAATCCTCAATGGAACTTTAGAAAAGTGGTCCAGGAGTGTGATCGACAACTCCGTAGTGATGTCAGATTTGCAACAAAGTAAGGAGAACAATGAATTACGTTCAGTGACGATAACACGATCATCTGTCAACTCTATTGGTTATCATCTGGAGTTTCATGGAGCACCATGGAGAAAGATGTGGTGTGCCAGTGAGGACATGGCTTTAGATGACTGTGATATAGAAGAATGTGCAGATGAATCCTGAATAACCACAAACAAGAAATGTATCTTGCCATCTTTTGTGGCAGTTGAAACAGGCTCAGATAACCAGACCCCAGACCATCCGGAAAAAGTTACAATTTGTCACACCACCGGCATGTCTATGTTTTCTGACTTTTTCAGCACTTCAAGCCACACAGATCTGGGAAGTAACTAGGCTGGACTATTCTGGCTGTTGAATCTCTCTGAAAGAAAAATCATCTTACAGCAGGACCAACTTGAACCCCATCAACCTGACAATTACTAGTTTGATCCCAAGACAAGCACAAGCTGAAAGAATACAGGAGGTTTTGGTTACAGAACTAGAAAGTCGACGCTTTCTTCGCTCAGACGAGTTCACACATGTCAGAATGTGTCTTGGCCAAGAATATATCAGTGTTGAAAATGCAGAAATTCCTACTGGCTTCTTTTGTTTCACCTTTCATTTTCCAACTAAAACATCTTTGATGAACAGATCCTCGGTTGTATCTTTGGACAAGATCCCAGCCTATGTTTCGATATTTTTCATCTCCGTCTGTCCAGCACTGCATTTCCTCTGGTGGAATTTCCGTTTTCGATGTAGAAATGTGCAGTGTTTAAAACTGTTGACACTTTAATCTAATCATTACGTCCACTTTGTACAGATGTCTGTCTATCTGTCATATCTTCTGGTACATGTTCCGCTCGTCAGAAACCTGTTGTAGCGTCATTTTTCATGACTTCAGAATCAACTCAAACCCGGAATGACGGTGTCAGTGACGAGCTCAGATATATTGATTTTAGGACTAAGGACAGAAAAACAATCATGAATAAATCTTACTAAAATTTCAGTATTGAATTTAGTGTTTTGTTTTTTTCTCGAAATCTTCATAATTCCATATTAATTTTAGCATTACTGTTTCTCAATGTAGGATTAAACATTCTTATTTATCGCTCACATGCACTCGCGGTCTTTCCCTAGCCAACAAAATCACTTCAGAGACACTTGCATCCTTACCCACCCCTCCCCTGTACTTAGGTCTTTATTTTAGGATGTTCTCTGCCCTAGGCATTTACACTTCACTTGTCTTGCTTTTATTTTTCTTGTTGTGGTAGGGATTCGTTTTTTAGAATTTTGCCGCCCAGGCAGCGGCCTTGTACGGCCTGCTCTTCTCGATTACCAACTGCCAAGGTATCTTTAACGTGCGAAACGTGCACACAGGCTCTCCGAGTTTTTCGTCCTTATCGGAGAAGGCTAGGAGCTGGCTCCTACCATAGGATCAGGGGCAGGAATCCCCCCCCCCCAAAAAAAAAAAAATTAAAAAAATCCAACATGCCTGCACCGACTGGGAATTGAACCCGGTACCTAATTCGGCGTGAGAGGCGAGCATCTTGCTTCTAGACCACCGTGTCTCCCAAGTCACTCCGAAGAACCACCGATTCTGCGGTTTAAAGAATGTTTTGCTCAGAATGTCAACCTATTTTCTTTCAGCTTCGTTTTGACTTGACCTTTCTAAAAACTAAGATAGTGATTACCTGTGATATCACATCTTGCACAGACAGTGTGTGCACGCTCGCAGACACCCGATCATTAAGTCTAAAATAAAACAGGTTAGTACATACATGAACACAGTGACGCACTCTTGACCCAGAGCCATCTTAACACATGGGCATACTGGACATTCGCTCAGGGCCTCCCGAGGTTTTAGCCCAATTCTTCTCACCTAAAGCACCTAGTGGCTCGGTGACAGAATTCGGTGGCCTTTATGTGGATATCCTTACCAACAATTCCCAAATTCTGTGACCTTAACCTTGCTCTTATTCTTAAGCGAGACAAACACTGCATTTCGTACTGGTCAGTTGATGTGAGTAGTCTGAGCTTTACTCATGGCCAATTGTTTGCCCCGCCTTCTCCACTCACCACTCCATTTGATGGCTGACCTACATTCAACTAGCTGGGTTTTCCCAAAATCTTGTTTTCTGCTATTGAGTCGTCTCGGTAGCCTATGTCTCTAGTTGTGTCTCGGGTACCATCAAACACAACCACCCTTTCTAATTACACTGTAATGTATCAACTCTTCATCCTCACACATCCACCTGGACTTCACCAGTCCTGTCCAGCATTCCACCATCATCATCATCAATTTGAATTCTACCTTCAACCAAACTGCCACCTCTACAACATGAACATCACTGACACCAATTTTCTATTACCGCATTCATCTCCATCTAAACCCATATCCAACAGTCTACCAACTGGTGGGACACACACTGGCACAGATCACAACATAAATTCACCCCCATCTACAACATTTTCACCACCACCATGTTCAGTTAGCCGAGACCAAGATACATTGGGTTGTCTTAGAGTAGGGGTTCTCAACCTGTTTCGGGCAATTGCCCCCATTTTTTTTTTCATAGTCCCCTTCACCACCCCCCGTCTGAAAAAAAAATATATAAAGCAGAACCCACTCAAATCCAAGCGTTACATCCCACAACAAGACAAGACAACACACATATGATGTTCAGTTTTTCAAAGCCTCATTTATAACACTAGGTGTGTTGATTTAAAATCATTTTAAAACAGAACTTATGCACTATAAAAAATGACCTTTTCGTTATAAGACCCATTTGTGCACGGTGTTGAAAAGATTGGTGGGTGCCACGTATCTGCTCCCCACGTTGAGAATCACAACTTTTAGAGTACTACTGGAACTAATTCACAGAATATTATTGCAAAGCCCCTGCCTCCTAAAAACAACAATGGATTATGAGAGCTTCCTTCTTCAACAGAAATTCAAACCTTTTCTGATGTGAATACAACACCTACAAGTTACTTCTACCATTGATGGGTGCAATCCACACACGATCGAAGAGTGGATTTAATTTCCGACACCATGTTCCCCAGCCATGCTTGGAAGTCACGCCTGACAACATTTTTGTCCCTTTAAAATGGCAGGATTCTATCTCCACTTTTTTGGCTGAACTGAGTTACATACTACTTCAACAAACTTTCTCCATTGTGTGTCAAAGTTCCAAGCAAATTCGGTGTGTAATTTGAAAGTATTATTAAAAAATAACAAAAAGTCCAATCTCTAAAAGCTGCGAGCTTACAAAACTTCAATCATCAATCTTGTCATTTTATGGGGAGATACCACCACAGTCATAGCACATTTGCCAAAGTCATTTTTGCAGTATTTTCTGAAAGCATGAAACAAATATTTACGACTGGCGCAAAAGTGGTTTCATGTCACAATTCAGACTTTAAAGGCTCGATTCAAAACTTCATGCTTTTCAGGAAACAGAAGAAAGTAACTTATTTTATCCAAGATGTTAAAAATATTAAAAAATGACTCGGGCAATTACGGTATCGATGGCGTCGGGCGCAAACCAGCGAAGTCCGAAAATTTTGTATTTCTTTTTATAACACCAATTTATGAAGATTGGAACCCCGCATCATCTGTAAAAATAGCTCTTACCATAATTCAATAGAAACATTCAAAATAGACGTGATCAAACCAGCTAAGTACATTTCGCCTTTTGGGTTATCTGCAACTTTTTGTTCCTCCTGTAAAATTTGCTTATCTTGACTTGGCTGGTTTGCGCCCGACACCATCATTATGTTATGACTGTGATGATATGAAGCCAAATGCCAATCAATCAGATGTCATATCACCAACTGTGGGCAGATTCCACCTACAAGTGGCAGAAAAGATTTATGAGACGAAGTTTCACTCTGCGAAAAGAAACACCTTTCCAAACACTAGATAGATCTACCATTTCTGAATACAACAGTCAAACACAACTACAGACAAAACAAATATAAAACAAAAAACAAGGAAGAATGAAATAAAAATGGTCAAGAAAAACTTTATTTACATGGAAATCACATGGCATTAGTCATAAAGAGTAATATACTTTTGATATGATTTCTTTTTTTTAATATTATTTTTAAAGTCATAGTCTGAAGTGATCCAAACATACAAAGCTACACAGAGATAAAGCACCTACTGGAACCATAACAATACAACAGACCAAGGGTGGTAAGTCAAAATACTGTGGACCGAGTTCTCCCTCCTAACATCACATAACCCTCGCATTCAATCACACACATTCTCTTCAACTTAAAAGTAAAATATTGAATGACCTACTTTCTATGAAGTTGGAAACAAGACTATCAAGACCAGATGTTTTACAAAGATTTCTTTCTGTAGTCTCTGTGATAACTTATTTTTTTATTTCATTTTGTCTTTCTGGTTACGAAATGGTGAATTAAACCAGAAAAGAAAAGCAATCATAATTCATAGATCATTAGCAGTCTGAATAATTTTCAACAGAAACAACGTTGTAACTGAGATGGCAACAGAAAATTAAAACAATGCCGCATTGTTCAAAACCTGTTGTCGTCAAAGTCACACTTCTATTGTGTGAATTACAAATGTTGATCTTCCTTATGATGAATGTTTTTGCTGATTATATGATGACTTCTTCAAAGTGGGTTTTTGACCGCTAGTACTGACTGGACCAGCCTCAACAGGGAAAATTTTGAAACTAACCTTAACCACATCTTCCCAAGCTTCAAGCTGTGTGGAAATAATCAAACTTTACTTTCAAATTGCCATTATTATTTCAAAGTTTTCTTTATGTGTATGATATTGACTGTACCAAATTTTCTTTAGGTAACTCTTTCGCTCTCTTTGTCATGCTTAGGCATTTTTTATGCCAGATGCATTCGCATTAAATATTTTATGCACAAAAGGCAAAACTTCAAAGAACATCTTAAGTGGAGTGAAACTTCAAATACCATTTAAGTGAAGCGCTTATCGGATAATAAATTTTACTGGAGAAAAAATCAACCTTTTTAAATGCACTTTACTCAAGCTGTTTCACATATTATCACAGAAAAAGAATGACAACAGGTTTGAAAATGCACTTTAGTTTCAATCATGATGTTGATAAATATGCTACTCTGGCTGGCAATTGTGAAAAAGTCTAATATTTTGACCAAACTAATTTCCTGAAGTTCTCCTACTGAAGATATAATTATTTTTCATGATTTGAAGTAATGCAAACAAGGAAACAATAATGCCAAAGTGTCAAGACAAAACGGTAGATCAAAGTATCAACAAAGTCAAAAGAAAATTCAGTTATTTTCACACACTGTACCGTCCAATCAGCCACATCTTTGCTCACGGTAATTGTTTCAGAATTTGTCTGATGCCATTTCCCAGTCTTTGCCACAACAAAACATACACAGAAATATAAATGGACCCAGAAAGGACAAGATCATAACAAGACAATGGTAAAACATTAACTGACACCTTAAACCGATCCCATGAAAATAAAAATGTAATTTTTATATTCTGGACAATGAGGAAGCCTAAACTGTAAACAACGTTGCAATTTGCTGGCAATTGACAGTCTGTCCCATGTCAACAGTTCTTTTTTATTATGATTATTTTTTTTAAAAAGATTGTTCCTGTGACAGGTTGAAATTCCTTTCTTAATTTCACCAAGCCATCAAAATTAGGATTATTCCAAATGGTGCATGAAAAATTTGTCTGAGTTCTGAATCTGAATGTGTACCAACATCTCCCGCTCACCTGAAATAACTTGGTGTATGTAATTCAAATCCTTACGTTCTCATTTTCATTTTCGTAGTCAATTTCACTGGCTGTTTTATTTCACTGTAATTTCAGAGAAGGCAGGCGGCCCCAATATGCATAATTTGCCTGCCTCAGGAGCAATATAATTCACAAAATGAAAAGAACAAATTCAATTCTAGATCTGAATGGTCAAACTGAATGACTGAATATGGCCAGAGAGCTAGTTCCCAGAGAAATAATTACCAAGTTGACCCTGATCAAAATCTAGCTCAGAAAACAATACTTTCTCTAACAAATGTACATAATTTGACAATCTTCCTACTGCTACATTTGAAAAATCTGAATTTTCATAAATTGTGGTGAGCTGCCGGCTGCCATTGCCGAGCAGAACACTCTAGTAGAGCAAGGAGAGCGGGCACAGGGCAAACACTCAAATATATCATTGCAAAAATAAAATCAGTGGGGGGAGGTAGTTTCGTTGACAGATGTCGCAAAAAATAATTGGAAAGACAATGGTACACAGATGTACATGTACAATTTTTCAAGGCATGGGAGATGTATGGATGATGATGATAATGATGATAATGGTAATGACTGTGGTGATGAATGCAAAGTTACCACTATTACATCATTGGATCCATGGCATTTCTGCACTGGACATGGTGCAATAATGAGGTGCGTTTATAAATGCAACACAAATCATGAAGTATTTTCCTAACATCTCTGGAAAATGAAAAGGCTTGCTGATACACGACTGTATTAACCATTGATTTCACTCTCAGTACAAACTTTGTCACTCGCTCAGTTGAACTGTTTGTAACTTGACTCCAAGATGCACTAATAAATTCCACTCCAGTAAATAATACCTGTTGAATATACCATTATTCCCTCTGTGATTGATGAACTTTCCAAATTCCATTACAAAATATGTTTCTGAAGTTTCAAATACTTCTGAATAATAATGGTTGCATCTGTTTATCATCACTGATGGAGTGATGGTTGGTACTGGCAGTTCAGGTAAATCATTCAGTTTAAAAACCTTGGCATAATCAATCCTCATTTTAAGGTATCATGTAAAACACTTTCTGCAGTAAGGCCTGACTTTGAAGAAGACTTTTAAAACTGATCAAACCATCTTCTGAAACACCGTCCAGGTGGAAGGATTATGGCATTCATGACTGCACGACTTTACTTAAAAGGCCCACTTAAACTAAGTTCTCCACTAGGACTAGTTCCAAGTCAGCCCTAGGACTGGTGATCAACAGAAAAACCTATACATAGGAAATGGGACAGCTCAACTCCCAACTGGGTCAGTCCATGAAACAACAACAAAACAAAACTAGAAAAGAAAAGAAAATCAACAACAAATAACACTTCCAGCATGACAATTTAAGCCTTTTCAGCTTTTTTGTTCACAACACATTATTTTCACTTCAAACGATGTACAAGAGATTACCAGACACATTGATCCATCAACTGAGGTTCCAGGTGCTTCACCACAATTATTGTGCAGTTGAGTGTTCAGTGACATCCTGAACTTAGAAATTGATCCTGGTTATCCATTCTGAATTTCAGCCTTTTGTCCACTGACATTTACAAACTTTGTAGCTGATGTCAGTTACAGAAAAAGGAAAGTTTTACAGTATTTCCACTGTAAAATCTAGACATTTATTGTAGATTAGGTCAGGTATGAAAGTATTGAAAGAAACTATTAAAAAGTTATAACATCACCAAATAATTTCAGACAAACTCCAGTATGACACTCGAATAGCCTCAAATGCATATTGGTAAAGAGGCAATACCAACATATTTTGTAGAGGCTAAATTATGAGTTCTGAGATTTCTATGACAAAATCCTCTACTAGTACGTACAACATTTTTCATGATGCTTACAATTACATACTCATGACTTGGAAACCATGTTTCAACTCAAATTAATACATTTTTCAAACCAAGAATTTACTTGCAGATTACAAATCAATGTCCAATCTTGATATTATTCATTATTCAGTCATTCATGATGAATGAAACAAACAAAAATTATACATTAAATCAATTTGGGGACAAAATAAAAATGGAAGAAAAAAAAAAAATGCCCTTTACCACCTCATCATGTCATTGTATTTCACAAATTAACATATACAATATACTGAAAAAAAACTACAACAAAATCTGGGGGCAGATCAGAGTCAAAGTTATTGTCCAAGCCCCACAGGTACTAAGAATACACTGATCAAAGTACAATACGAACTCTTGCAAACTTTACTTAGTCTGAAAGAGGAAGCCTGTTGCAAATAAAGAGGAAAAAAACAAAACCAAACCAATGTACCCAAAGTATTCTATTGGTTGATTCATGACTTTCATTAATACAGTGGAAAATTACATGAAGCACACTTGCCAGTTTATAAAAAAGAAAACACACTCAAATGACAGAATTATTTCTACGATTAAATAATATATAATGTGTAGGCCTATATATTTTAGAATATAAACCTCAATGAATCTGACCAATAATAGTAATAATGCACATGAAAAAAATCAAACAGTAAAAAAAGCTGCCTTTGTGACACTAAATCCAGCCATCGGCCTTGAATTTAGCATGGTAAAGAAATCCCACGCAAAACCAACATGCTCCCTGTAGATTTTATCATTGCAATGTCAAACTCTGTAAACCTTTAGATCTTACTTAGGACTTGCTCAGTGGAGAATTCCTACTTGCCAAAGTAATTCAATAATATTGTCAATTTCCCCAACTTGTCAGTCAAAGATCAAAACACTAAAATGCTAAATGTGGATAGAAATAAAACTGATGCTCCAAATTCCGTACTGGTCACCAAATATATCTGATCTGCTAGCTTACAATAACAACCTGCTGAAGAAGTATTAATTACTATGAAGAAATCATGACTTTTTTTTTTTAATCTCTTCATCCTGGCCAGTAAAATTTATAAGAAGTTTGGCCAATAAAGTTATAAAAGCACTGGCCATAATGACCAGTAAGATTTAACTTGCCAACAAGGCCTACCAACCAAAAGTAAAGTAGTTTCAAATTCAAAGTTTGGGCTGCCAGCTCATCGGGAAGCTCTTCTACTTTTACAAAACTCAATACAGACAGCCTGACACAGTAAGATTATAATGAAGTGTCATTGCAGTGTTATATCTCAAAAGAAACATAATTACACTTTGGCATTTGACAAGGCAGGACTTTAATTTAATTACCGTACAAAACTAAAAAAAAAAAAAAAACCCCAAAAATTTCTCATAAACAAAACAAAACTGTGGTTTTATTATACAAATTCCTCTGCTTTGTGGAAGAGAAGTGATTTTTGCATAAATGGTTAAAATAAACTTTCCGCAAAAACTTTTCTCCACCGAGTCTTATGTCCTCAACACAACACAAACTGTACACTCAGCACAAATTATAACTTATAATACAAGCACTTTCTTGTAAATTACTCCATCAACTTTACACAGGTCCTTAGGTACAAAAATAATAAATATCAGAATCAGGTATAACTGATATAAATAACATTAACACAATACAAAAAGGGAAAGAAGTCCAGACAAAACAGGTTAAAACTTCATGGGAGGAAAAGAGCTATGGACAGGGCAAAGTGAAAAAAAAAAAAAAAGGCTGGTTTAGTTCCAGGCCACGTTGTGCAAATATGCCGTCATGCCGTCAACAATGACCGAACGGCAAGCACGAAAACATGCATTATTGTCAGTTTAGCACTCGCCTGACAAGTAGTCTGAAGCAGATAACAATTGGTAGGGCCGTGGAGTGTAAAGAAATTCCACGCTTGTTTAATATTTTGGCCCACCACAGGTCTTATTTTACGCGCAAAATTATGCACGATTCATTTGCATCGAGTTGCATAGCCACGCTATTCATAGCCTTCACAGCTTGTCATCCAGCAAGAAAACTACGGTACTTTTGGCAATGTTCTTTTTCGAATCCTGGATTCCATACAACAGACAAAATCAATAAGGGGGAGAGAGAGAGGGGGAGAGAGAGAGAGTGACAGAGAGTGGCAGCGAGAAGGTGAGAGAGAGAGAGTGGAGGGAGAGGCGGTGGGACGGGTAGTGGTGCCCCAGGCGAACGAGGACAAAACCAACGCTTCTCGTGCTCCGGCGGTAAACATTGCGATGACCTGATACAGCCGGTATTCCACAAAGTATGGCGTACCGCTTTGGTCAGATACGCTACATGGCACCATCTGCGATAACATTTAGATTTCGAACTTGGAAAGCTGTTACGTGCCAACTGCCATGCACAAAATTAAACGATAGATCAAAAACATTGCTATGTGTAAATGTCGAACTGATTTAAATTTAAGAAGCAGGCTTTTGGCAAAACACAATACAAAAAACTAAGGAATTCCGAAGTAAAAACAACTTAGTCCACAAGGGTATTTTACTGCAATTTTTTTCAGAAAGAGATGGTGCGGTCGCACTTTACGTAGGCTATAGAAATGTTGGTTTGCCACATTCTCAAGTGTATGCGTATACACAGCTACGAAAAGTTGGCCTCATAATCTGCATGCTGGTTTTCTTTTAAGGCTTTAATAAAAAATTTATAAGTTCACAGGAATTACAAATTAGGAGAAGATAAATGACACTACTACATCAATGGACATGGTCAAGTTTGTAACAAAAAAAAACAAACAAACCACAAGAAACATAAAATATTCCTATGAAGAAAACAGACATGAGGGGTTTAACACTGTCCAATGTGATTTCCAAGAAAAAAAAAGTATCATATGATAAACCATAATAAACATTGGCAAAACTGATTTTATAAGGATACGTTAGATGAGGGAGCAGGGGAGGAAAAATAATAATGACAGGACCTCTCCAAGTACACAAAATCTTTGCACTGAATTCTATTTCTTACCAAGGCATCCATGATCACTAAAAACTCAGTCTCCTCAAGAACATCTGATCCATGGTACAACTGTGAATACACAAGTATTCCTACAACCTTGCAACCATCCACAGCATACAATATCAAGGGTAATAATGTTTTGTGTAATACATCATTGGTCACAATCAGCAAAAGACTGCAGTTGAATGCACTGGCCACTCATCCAGAAGCCGTCAATAATGAAGAAATAAAAGCCAAATGTAAGGTGAAAGAATTCCTTCAAACGCAAGATCAATAACAAAACAGTGAACGAACTTGTAGTATGGCTGCAATGATTGTAGAATGAGGCTGAGACTAGGATCATGGTGTTTATGCCTAGCACTGACCACATATAGGCTCCTTCACACTGAATGTATCGGACAGGGCCCTAATAAAGTGGTAGTCATTTGCTTTGCAGTATGGGCATATAATCATCCGACTGTACTGGCTGTAGAAATCCAAACCTATGGACACATCAATAACAGCACGGCGGCAATGCTTACAGGTCAACCTTTTCTGGCAGCATGGCATAGCAGCAAAGATGTCATAGGTATACATAGTGCCAACAACAAACAAGGTTCCATCCCAAGGAGTTTTACAGGCAGAGCATTTAGCATCAGCAGCCCCTTCCAGGCAGCCAATACAGACAGCATTTAGAAACTGTATCCTTCCTTCCCAAATGACCTGGACCACATATTGGTCATAAGCTTGGGGTGACAGAAACAGTGTCCCATCCACTAACGGAAAACGATCAAAGACAGGCAACTGGACTTTACAAAGCACACAACGCAGGGCGGTCATGCGCTTGGTTGTCAGATTACTGAGTACGAAATTTCTGGTATCCTCGTCCTCTTGCACATCTTCAATGTGGATGTTGTATGGGTTCTGCTTGTAGCGTGGCAGGGCATTAAATGCTGAGTAATCCTGACGGCGTCGAAATATACCACACTGGTTGGGATCATAGTTTTCTGCTTTCTTGCCTTTGAAGAACATGTTGCCACTGACAGGGGAGCTGGATAAAGGTGACATGGAGCCGGCAGAGCTGGGAATGCTTCCGCTGCTACTGGCTTGACTCCCAACACTCCCAGTGCTACTTACGCTGTTGGTACGCAAACGCAGGCCTTGACTTGGCATCATCAAGGGATTACTTGTGTATGCAATATTGTTGGTCACATGATGGACACCATTGTCCAGTATCTCACTTTCACTGTCATTGTTAAAGCCATTTTGATTAGTACTGTTGTTTCTACTCCTTGTCTTGGTGACAGAGGTGGTGGTAGTTGTCAGGCTCTGGGTGACAGGATTATTATTGATAGTGTTGTCACTTCCACGACGTTTCACACCATTGACAGTCGCTGCAGGAGCGGTTGATGGCTGGGTCTCCTTCTTCAGAATCTTAGGGGCATTATCCACCCACTGGGTGAGTTGCGGTGGCTGGCTGGGGGTGTTGTCCACCGTATGGGTGTGATGTTGATTTGAAGCGCTGTTGTGGCCTGCCTTATGGTTTGTACTCACCACTGGCATGGGTTTATCATTTTTCTTCTTGTTCTTGCGTAACTTTCTCGCATTATCATTTAGAGGTGGGGCTATATAATCCAGATCCTTTCGTAAATGCCCACGGGTACACTTGCAATCACAAGCCTTGTATGCCAAATCATAACCTTTCTTGGTCCACAAATTTTGAAGTCTCTGTTTTTCACTCCAGCTTCTCGCGCGCCCACAGGAACGCAGGAAAGACAAAACTGATTGTTCCCACTCTATAAAGCAGTCTTTATGCATCCAGTTCCCCTCAGTACAGCCTTCATTGTTACAAACAACTCTTACCGCATCGTATGGGTCCGTTATATCAATGGCATCATCACTACAACCAGACGGCACACAGCAGGGCTGAAAACGCGCACCGTTGTCTCCATCCTGATTGTTTTGGTGTTCCATACGATCTCTCTGGTTGTTTACATGCTGATTTCCGTTGTGGTTATTGTTTCGCACGTCTTCTGGAACGTTGCGATGGCCTTTATGATGCTTAGTATTGGGCATCTTTGTTTCCTCGTCACCAAATCAAGCAACTGCTTGAATACAAGCAGAAAAAATTTCAGTGTTCAAAAATTATTCCCAACGCTTTCTATCTTTCAAAACAGAATGCCGGTCTGCCGGGTCAGCTAGCAGAATATGTTTTGATTCTGGGAGGTGTGTCCGTCGCGGGCTTGAGTTGTAAGATGTTAGCGCGGCGGCGATTGGCTACGGTAGTCCCGTGACACCGGAATCATGGTTTGATTGGTTGGCGTTTGTGACCTTGCGAGAAATTCATTCTGGCCTATGTTAATGAGGGAGCTGTTTACATCTGAGAGGTTTGTAGGTCGAGGTCTTCTGCTTCGCCGGCCGGCGGGGAGAAAACATTGTAAAAACAACGAGCTGAGAGCTTCTCTGCGCCGCAGATCTCTGTCTCCTTAGTCCTTACATTTTATTGTGAATCATCTCTCTCAAACCAGTGCTAGCGCTGTAAAAGTGTAAATTATGAGATGAGAAACATAGTACGGCATAATAATTCAAGCACCGGCTGGATCACGACATAATGGTGTTGTCAGACGCCATGATATAATCCCGTTTCCAATGTTATTATAAAAATTGCTGACATAAAAGACGCATGTCATAAAAGCAGTGGGAAATCTGTCCAGAAGTGCAATCCTCCAAATAAGAAAGATCTTCAGCCAAGCAGTAGAAAATATTTGTAAATTTTCTGTTCGTGCAAATTGACACACACAGGTATAAAGAGGCGAAGTGGCTGGCTGTTGGGTAGGGGGGAATGGTGAAACTGGGAATGCCATTATTTCATCTGGAGTACGTGCAGATGATCAGTATACTAAAAGTTGATTATTGTGTTTCGGATTTCCTGGTATCACCATTGCTGCGATATCCAGTAGTTAGAATAAATAGAACATGCAACAGTAATAACTCAGTAACTGCATATATGCGGACGGAAATCGTGTCTTCCCGGACAAATTATAATGGACAAGTGCCACTCAGAGTATAAACCTTTCATTACGGTGATTTTCAAATCTGTAACAACAACCTCGGGATGGACATTAATAAGTTAGGGAAGCAGATATTGTTTTCCGTAACACGGGCTACAGAATCAGCCATTTAATTTCCGTGTAGTGATGTATATTATATTATTAAATGTTTCCAGAAACCTTTCCCAGCAGAATGCTTTAAAAGTTTTACGTTTTCCCAAATTGTTCCAATTTTTACCGCAGGCTTCAGTCAGTATTATTACATTCAAATGATGGCAGGCCTGCAGTAGGCCTACTCTGTTAAGTTGGTTTTCGAAATTGGATTTTTTTTTTTTTTAAAAGGGGGTGTGGGTGTCTAAATATTAACACAATGCATGCGATTTTAAACATGAAAAGATAAGAATAAACATAGGAGAAAGAGCTGATGAGATGCGGGATTGGGGAGCCGAAGAGAGAAATTTGAACCAAAACTTAAAGATTGAAGAAACAAACAAACAAAAAATCACGTTCTGAATTTACCCTGGTTTAGCTTATCTAATGTGAATCTGACTTAAAAATACAGAAGTTCGTTAAATTTCCTTCCTCATTTCGACAAAACAATTTTAGTGCAATACAAAATGGTTGGTGTTTCACGCAAAGAACCCACAATTAATTGTGGGCAATGGTCGATCAGTCTGCCAGCCATTAGATCGCATACCTTTATCTACTGCTTTTGTGCGGGAAATGAAATCAAAGGCACGGATGAGGACCACAATGATGAAAACCATTGCACGTGACACTCACTAAACTTACCAACATGAACATTAAATTTTGTGGGCCATCACTTTAGCGAGTGTACATTGTTGTGTGAAGCCAAAGATATGAAAACGCATATGTTGCCAAGTTCATGTATACATGATTGTAAGAAAAGAATTTTAAAAAAAATGATTGTGTGAAGACAAGGATCTTTAAAAAAAAAAGAAAGGCAAAAAGTTTATGGGCATAGTTTGTCAAGTGCCTGTAAATTGCAGTATACGCTTTCTCAGATAACTTATTCACCAAGGAGGTAATATTATTACACACACGTGCTTGCATTTTGTGACGGGGTGCATACACAAATGTATATCTTCGCTTGATACAAGTCTCAACAACCCAAAAAGTGTTAACTAGTTAACTACATACGGGAATGTTCCGATATATTTTTTTAGTGTTTTACTTCTAGTTTTAAAAAAGTCTGCGTCAATTTTACTTTAAAGTGGACACGCGCCTTTCGGACCAAAACCCTGCATGATTTGCGTGACTTATTTGAGATGTTTCACGCCGTTTTTTTTTTTAAAATCCCTTCTATTTCACCAAATCAAAGACGTTTTTTCTTTCCCGACCCAATTTGAATTTTGAAAAATGTAAGAAAAATGATAATAATTATTGTGACGGGACACTTGTGGCGACTGCAACCGGCGAATTTCATTGGTCAGCAAGTATGAATGAAATTTTGCGTTCATTGAGTCAGCAGACACCACAAAGCATTATTGAACTGTAGTCACTGCCGAATGAAAAAACAGTCAAGGTGGCAGTTTGTCAGTTTGTTCGCCAGTCTGTTCATGCCCGTAACAAGAATCTACAATTTGAACGAGAGAACATCAATAACAACGACACCTCCCTCCCCACAAACAACAACCACGACCCACACTTTCTTCTCGCCAGAGTTGGATTAACCAGTAAGCGAAATAAGCACGTACTTCAGGTTTCAAATGAAGGGGGGGCACCACAGAAAGTTTTCATTGCCGGATTTATCATGGACCATATGGTGCAAAACTGCAGATGGTGCAGCTGAACCAGGGGCCACAAAAAGGCCCCCTCCCTTCAATAAAGGAAAAAAATTAAAGTATTGACTGGCGTAGACTCAAGTTTTTTGTTTTCAATGTTTTACTTTTTTTTTTTATTATATTGAATTAAGTATGCTGTATCTGGGGACACCAAAATGGTTTAAGTGCTTATTGAATTAAGTATGCTGTATCTGGGGACACCAAAATGGTTTAAGTGCTTATTGAATTAAGTATGCTGTATCTGGGGACACCAAAATGGTTTAAGTGCTTAGGGCCTCTAAATGTCTTAATCCGGTCCTGCTCCTCGCGCCCACCTTCCTTTTCCCCTTTGAACCTGGCGCTGGAAATCATTAGGGGACCGTGGTATTTCATGTTATAAGCCATTTCTGAGCAGTGAAGACAATCAATTTTGTGTCCGCTTTAGCTTTGTAATCAGACTACGGTCCCCTAACAAGTATAATAAATCCCCAGGCCGTTCGAGCCATAGGGTCAATGGGAAATCGAGATTGAACGGCAATGAAAGGAGGCAGCGTCGGTGTTGACCTTTGTGAATCAGGACAAGTGAAAGTGCGTGACCCCATAGCATGACCTTGACCAGAACAATAATAACAATAATACCAGTATCGCAGACTGAACTCTCTTGCCCACTGAACGCATGGAAGTAAATTATTGGAAGTCATGAAGCTTTTCTGCCATTATTTGTTTTACGCATACACATATAATACAGACATAGAATAGATATGACCAAAAAGAATTTTAGCAAAGCCTCGCGTTAGAACAGAAGCAATGGAGCAATGAGAAAACTATTGGAAAAACATTTAACTCATTTAGTGCCTCGAGAATTTCTACAGTTATGTCATGTCAAGACATTCTTCAGGATATTATATCATTTTGGGGATGCTATTGAAAAAATGACCAAGTAAATACTCTGCTGAATTACCGTTCATAGACAAACTATAAAATGTTTGCCAAACGGAGCCAAAGTAATGAAACAATGATGACGTCATTCATCGGCGATAGACAGTCCCAACAACAACTCATAATATCATTATAGATAACTGGCGCTGAATGAGTTAAAAGAATAAAAAAAAAAGAAACAAGCTTTCGATCTCCTTCTCATACACCTGCATATACAACATACACCTGCATATACAACATACACCTGCATATACACACAAAAGACAAAATACACACAAAAGACAAAACAACAATTTCCAAGAAACAACAAACAGGTCTGTAGTCCATCACGAAACAGTAAATAAAAATATGTTCCATTTCATTCAAAGCCAACATGCCAGTCCAGTCTATGCCCATTTGAAATGGGGAGAAGAGATAACCCATTGACTTGTACACGGAATTGCATGCTACATTCAGTTACTTTCAATCAACATTACAAGTCAGTGCTGAACAGTTTTATGGAATTCAGTTTCCACATGTTTTATTATTATCATTATCATTATTATTGCATGTATTATTACTTAAATTCGATCCATGTCAATTACGTCATTGTCTTAACAAAAAAAGTGTCCCTCTGTCAGTTTTGCGAACTCTTTCTAGTCCTTCGTCTCACTCTTGAACCGCGAGAGACATTTTATAGAGTCAGGCTGCAGAATTTTCAATTTCAGTTAAGGATGAAATTTTACATTTTAATTAATTAATCTGTAGAAGACATTGTAATTGATAATGCCAATCGGAATGTCGGGCAACGCTGACAAAGATCATCGCATTCAACCATACTGTAAACAGCAGGTAAACATCCTGTCTGCAAGTCTGAAATGTTCCATCCGGATCGCGGTGGGTTTTTTTGGACAAGGGGAGCTAACAGATAAAAATCCCTCTGTGTTGTCTGTGTGTGAGTGAGTGAGTAGCTTGACCATGGTTGGTTTGGAAGGACCATCTGAGTCTAGTATAATACGCTGGGGTGGGGGAAGGGGCGTGCCGTAGCGAATGACAAGCGACAATGGGTGGTGGTGGTGGTCTGTAACGCTTTGCGACTGTGGTATAATAAATTATGTTTGATTTTAGTTGTCGAATTTTAAAATAAAAAAGTTTCCAATGAAGTAGACAAATTTGTCCATGCAAACATGCGACTTAAACGTTTTCAAAAATCAAGTGTTTTTTATCTGGACACTCACAATTCTAATGACCCTGCTCTTGTACAAGGGATTGGGGGGGGGGGGGGGCGAAAATAGCCAAAATAAAGCTTACGTCCTTTAAGTATGTGGGCCCCTCAGTGAACATACTTTGGCCATTTTACTGTCTTTCCCCATACATGGACCTTTTTCACCTGTCTTATTTATTTATTTATTTATATATTTATTTATTTATTTTTGAAAATGGCGCAGAAAGGTAAAACGTGTGTAAATATTTTTATCAAGTCGTGAGGCACCTGATTTATAGACATCTTTTGTTGACAACGTGTTGGTTGGTTTTGCAGTAGGCTGGTAATTGGGGACCATGGACTAAATAATTACAAAACCAAATAGAGGAAACACCGAGTTATGTTCACTGTTCAGCTATAGCAGCAGCTGCAGTTCCCACCCAACCTTTTCTATAGCCCGCACCCCTAGAAAACTTCTGATATATTCTCGCACCCCCTACGAAAGTAATATCTGGTTTGAAGATGAAGAAAGTGAATAATTATACACGTACGTGTATATATTCAATTTCCAAATCCAAGTTTTACCACCCTTTGAAATATCGTCTTACCCCCGGGGGATGCGAGTACCCCCAGTTGGGAACCCCTGAGCTATAACTTACTATGCAAATTGCTGCGGTTCGCTAACAACAGACATTACGGCATAGATTTCAATTGTCAGAAATTGTAAATCTGTACTTCTCACAGATTACAGAAATGGTATAGATTTCTCCGTTTTCCTTCCTTTCATTTTTAACATTTTTTAAAATTTAATTTCACTTTTAAGGGTATGAAGTGATGAAGGGAAGGGGGGGGGGGGGAGGGCTGAGTTGGGTGGGAATGCGTAGCTGACAATATTAATAATATTAAGTCGTCCTAGAGACAGAGTTGCGGACGGCAGGGATGGAGATAGGCGGTATGACAATATTTCATCGTTCCTGTCGCCTTTCGCACAATTGTGAGTGTGCATGAGAAAACCCCACAATAAGTCGGCAACATGACATTTTGAGCTCTGTACACATAATAAAAAATAAGACATTTCTGATAAATTGAAGTCAGTCACCCCCCTAAAACAAAATTTTAAGAAAACAGCATTCAATCCTAAAAGTGGCAATAGCTAACTGACCCATTAATATTGGAGTGATTGCTATAAGGAGACCGTAGTCTAATAACTAAGCCGTTATAGAGATCATACTGAGTAGTGTTCACTGCTCATCTACAGTTTACCCTGTTACATGCCACGGTCCCCTAAGCAACAGCCAAGTTGGAAGTTTGTGTCGGACCCATATTTTCACTTCAAAGCCGTTTTTCTCAAAATCAGCTCTTTCGACATAATTGTGGGTTTTCTCATACACACTCACATTTTACAATGATTGGCTTCTGGGAGAGTGGGAATTTGGTGGGGGTGGGGAGAAGCAGTTGACACCTCGTGCATTTATGTGTCCATAATTTTTAATTAACTTTTTATTATTTTTTTTTTACCGAAGAAAAGACAAATACGTCAAAGTTAGTCACTAGTTCTTCCTCCATTGCTACGAATGATGGGACATGATGAAGTTTGACTAGGGAATGGAGTTGCTGGTCTTGTCCACGCCATCCGTTAGTTTACGGGAAAAAAAATGACAAAGGAAGAAGTAAAACTCTCTTTGCCACTTTAGCGGCCAGGAGCGGAGCGGGACGGATGCTGTGCACAAGCATACAGAGACTAAGATTGAGTTACTTTTCCTATGTCACTTTCCGTAAAATAGCGGAGCGGAACGGACGTTGTAGACAAGACCATGAAGTCAAAGCGGACAGGGAGGGGTAGTGGTTTGTATTCGCCTCGGATGACCTGTCAGTGTCACATCTTTGCCATTTCTGTTTGGACAAGACATGATAAAAAATATAGTGACGACAACAACAAGAAACGACAACAACAACGCTTACAACAGCAACGACAGTACCAGTGACTAAAATAGAAGAAAGGTTGGATAAAAAAAATAAATAAATGAAGAGACAATGAAAAAACAAAAACGGTTTCACTTCAGGTCCCCTCGTGTCTGGTGTCATCTTTCATTGGACATGCCCGACCACAGCAACAACATGGGCAGCAATAGTGGCAACAACAGTTTATTTTGTACGTACGGCAAACGGCGCGAATGTTGGTCTTCTGCTAATGATACTAGACATCTAGTACTACTACTTGTAATACTATCGTTTAGTAGTGGATATCTATGACTACTTTTATTACCACTACTACTATTACTACTACCACTACTGCTATTACTACTACCACTACTATTACTACCATTACTAGCATAACTACTACTTATACTACGAGCATAACTACTACTTATACTACGAGCATAACTACTACTTAGACTACGAGCATAACTACTACTTAGACTACGAGCATAACTACTACTTAGACTACGAGCATAACTACTACTTAGACTACTACCACTACTTCTACTTGTTCTACCACTACTATTACTATCACGTCTACAACCACTACTACTACTACCACTCCAACTACATATACACTATTTCTACTACTACTAGTACTACAGTACTGCTGCTGCTGCTGCTACTACTACTACGAGTCTGTCTACTTTGTATGTAATGTAACGAGTATGAAAGTTCGTCCGATGCCACCACCACCACCACCACCACCACCAACAACAACAACAACAACAACAACGACAACAACAATAATGGTGAACTCAAAAACTTGATGGCCCCAGTGAATCACCCACACTTCATCCTCGTTAATGACACCAACCTGACCCTGGCCTTGACCCTGAAGGGGCACGCGCGGCACCAAGAAAAACACTCACGCACACGCATACACTAACACACACACACTGACAAAACCAGAAATATCAGACCAGGGTACTCATTGCCCCGGTCGTGACCCCCAGTAGTTCAAATGAAGCACGAGTGAGTCTCGAGCCGCGAGTCCCGTCCAGGAAAGAAAGAAGAAACGCCCGAGTGGAAGAACAGAGGAAAACAAAAGAGGAAGAGGATGATATTGGCAGAGAGCAGCACGCGACATCAGGCAAGACAAAGAGGTAGCTGGAGAGTTTGCACGTGCGAGGGAGAGACCACTTGGCGTATGTTCCGATTCATTTCATCTGCCAGTGAAAGAGGCAGATGGTACCATCCAGGCCGTGAGGTGCGACAGCGACAAAACAGGGACACGCGCTTGGTTCTGTCGTTACAGTTGTCTGTCACATTTTCACCCTATGTCAGATTTACAAATCGTCAGTGCATGCATGCACTACGCTATGGCATAAGTCAATTTTTGACACTTTTGAGGTATTAGGAAAAACTGTTTCTTGCCCTGCCCTTTGGTCATTTTTCCTATTAACGCATTTCTTTTTCTGTAATATTATCTAACAGCCCTCGTACTCAGGAATGCAGTGAATTGTGGGAGCATCACAGACTAATAAAATACCCAGACTGGATGATCCCATTGTGTGACGTCACAAAACAGCGAAAGGTCATGAACCATCCGCCATTCTAGGTTTACGGTAGCGACCGACGCTTCAGCATAGCTACAATTTTGAATGACACCATTTTGACGCGCCTACTGAACGCGGAAGTTTGGTTCCGCACCAAGAAATTAATACATGTACAACCAATCTTGACAAATAAAAAGAAATTTCTACTGTGGATAGAACTAGAATCGGAATTTCCCGAGCGGCTGCCATGTTGGTTATACAGTCGTCGCTCGGGAAATTCCGTAAAAAAACGACACAACCCGAAGCTCGTGTTTCCAGTCTGGTTAATTTATTAGTCTGTGGGGAGCATGATGAATTGATCTTATGTTAGTCCTGTTTTTAATTTTAGTTAAGTTAATTAGTACATCATATGATGACGACAGAAATATGTTAACAATGTGCTCATCTTTATACCATGAGCAAATCTTTGACGTGAATTAAAGTGAAATAAAATGGGTTTTTTAGCGCAACTTTTGTGACGTAAGGCGTAATTAACCAGTTCAATTGGCCAAACATTAAAAATGTGCTGCATTCACAATCCAAAAGTTAAACAATCCCAAACAACAACAACAACAACAAACAATATAGGATAACATTAAGTTTAAAGTCGACACTGTAAGGCTTCAAATTGGTGACCCAAATTACCTGTGTACAAGGCTTACCTTAATCCTACCTTAAATTACCCTCATACGTGAATTTTGTATATTCAGTTTTCTCGTGGAATAGTCTGACACTTCGACTGCCATGATTTCCACTTTAATTTAGAATCATTAAGATATTTCAGTAGTCACCACCTGGTATGGCTAGAGTCACATTTACTACAGTTGTCAAATAGTTCCAGATGAGGTGCCCAGGTTGTCACCTCCATGAGTTACCATCCTCGTTAAATAGTTGGTTCTTAAGAAAGGGCGTGATTAAAAACTGGATTGACTATGGACTCGTATTTTCATTGATTTACTGAACAACGGGACGACTGGCTAAATCTCTGGGCCTCGATCTGTTTCTTTGGCTGATTGGCTGATTGATTGTGTGATCGATAAATAAGTCATCTAAAGATCACCTATGATTATCAGTTTTAAGAAACACAAGAGGAACTGTGTGTGTGTGTGTGTTTTGTATTTGTATTTTGTATTCTTCTTTAATCCCATTTGGTAAATTTGCATTAGTGTCACTGTAGCCCAGTTACAACTGGAGCAGACACGTCGTCGCCACAGTGCCTGTGGGGGAGGGGGCGGGAAAGATGTGGTGTGGTTAGTTTTTTTGAAAATTAATTTTGCCCGGGCAGCGGCCTGTTCGGCCTGCTTTTCTCGATCCCCAACTGCCAACGTACCTTTAACGCGCACATCGTACACACGGGCCCTCGGACTTTTTCGCCCTTAGCCGAGAAGACTAGGTGCTCGATCCTACCCACTATAGGATCAACGGCAAAGAAAATATGAGAAAAATTCCAAACTCCCAACATGCTTGCACCGACTGGGAATCGAACCCGGTACCTCCGGCATGAGAGGCGAGCACCTTGCCTCTAGACCACTGTATCCCCACCTGTGTGTGTATGGGTGTGTGTGTATGTGTATTCTGTCATCTGGAAGCTTCCTGGACTTTCATTCTTTTTAGGGGTGCGGTTGGGGTTGGGGGCCAGACACAGGGGTGAACTTTCACGCAACAAGCCGTCATTCCTCACTCCAGATGTCTGTGTATCACACAAACAGACACTAGTCTGAGCGGGAAGTTTATACTGCAGAGACTGAGTCACAAACCTACAGCAGTCATAAATTCACGTCTTTTTAAAGTCATGTAAATTCTCGAAGGTCATTGCGATCTTCAGGGGACCGTGGGAACGATTGAAGTCACACACTAACCCGGGCAGATTACGTCATCAAAAGTGCACATAACAAATAACATAGAACAGTTTTATGGCATTCTGTTTCTACATTTTTTGTTTTTCTATTCCTTAAATTCTGTCAATATCTTTACCAAAATGAACTCAAGTAGATGAACGGTATAAAATGTTATCTAGATTACAAACTCCCCCGATCTTTTGAAAACACTTATTAAACCGCCTCTCATACAGCTCGCATTTGCTTGCAGATTTATAAAGATAGTCTACTTTTCGACCCGCAGAAGGTTCTTTTCTAGATTTGGAGATTTGAAATGATGGAGTAGTATGTTTTTTACTTTGCTTTGTGTCGCTGATTTTACACCGTCCCCGCCCGATATTTCTAGTCATATCACTAATACTTGTATGTGGATACAATGGAGTTATCCAGGGTGCGACCTGTAGTTGACATTCTACAAGGAATGCAGGCGGGATGGTCCAGTTGTGTGAATGCTTGGGCAAGCCTTAGGTGCAAGAGGTCTCATGTTTGAATCTCGCATTGAGCGGTGTCCTGGCAGTGCTTTTAAGGCTGTCATTCCTCAGCTTAGCTCCATTTCATGGCTCTGACAGAACTTCATTTTTTCTGGAAAAGGGACGATCCCCCCCCCCCCCCTTCCAAGGTGACAGTTTTTTTTTTTTTGGTGATGGAGGGAAAGGGCTCTATCCCCAGGGCTGTATCTCCACTCCACAAAGAAAGGCTTATTCTGGCAGAGTGACCACTCCAAACCACACAGTTCATACTGGTCGAGTACACGTAGGCATAATTATGGGTGACAAACTGCGCGGTTTTAATACCAGTAACACGAATAATAATTAATGTATCGTGTAGCGTGTCCTATCACATAGCGGGTCTCAAGGCACTTCACAAAAGTTTACATTTCACATGTGTAAAAAACTCAAATAGATCTAGATTCTACACTTACTAAAAAATGAAAACATTTCCGCGTTTTGTGCAACTGTCGTCAGCAGTAATCTGTTGGGTTTGAATAGGAATTGTGAGGGGTGGGGAAAGCAAGAAAGCAAGGTGGGGGGGGGGGGGTGAAAGAAAATCTGAAGTCTAAGGTTGCGATGCCATTGCCTAAAAAAGGGTGAGAACCACTGATTAAAGCTGGGCCCCTTACAGAGTTAACAGGTCAGTTTTGAGATTGTTCTTAATTGGCACTCGGTTCCCGCTTTTATTGAAATAAATAGGAACAGTGTCGGATCTATGTTTTTGGGGCCAGGAAGCTTCAACTGTCATGGGGCCCCTTTCGCTGCCCCTCCGGGATTAAGGGCCCTGAAGTTTGAGTCTCATTAGTTTCATATTAGGTCCGTCAATGAATAAGGAAAAGGGAGTTTCCAGCCCTGCATTACCGGACACGTAACTCTTAAGCCTGACCCTCAGCTTGTTCCTAAATGATGAAAAATATTGAAGAAATAGCTTCAGCGTCATTAAGATGATCGTATGTGACTTTGTGGGGAAATTTGAAATTTGGCTGGCAAAAGATGTCCTGTCCGGCAGTAAATTTCATTTTACAAACTGGGGTAGGGGGTGGGGGTGGGGTGTTAGAATTAGCTATTAGAAGGGAAGTAAGTGTCATTTGACTGTTTTTGAAGAGTTGATGTCAGTATTGCAAAGGTTTATTAAATTCGATTGGTTTAAACTGATGTGACGTTTTTTTTTTTTGGCTTTTTGCTCAGCTTGAAATAGTCAAATGACATTTAGAATAAAAACACTTCTAATCCCTCCCGTTTCATTATCATTGAAATAAATTTGTATTCAAATTGCTCATTAAATTTTCCCTTGTCAGTCACAAACGAAAGTTTTCCTCTGACAGCCCATTGCCCATTGGCCGAGTTTTCTGGACGCCATTGGGGAAGGGGGGGGGGCGTTCTTCAGGCTTTGAGCTCATTTGAGCAAGAGACCCCCTCCCCCCCCCACCCCCCTCCCCTCCAAATTCTTTAATGTGTCATTCTCGTTCCAAGGTTATGCCGCAAAGTCACAAAGCGTGCACACACACACACACACAGAGGGAGAGAGAGAGAGAGAGAGAGAGAGAGAGAGAGAGACAAGATTAGAAAGAAGAGTGAATGAAAAAGCAGAGGATTTTGCTGGAAAGAGACGATGAAAAGATGGGGAGAAAGAAAAATTAAATGTTACTAAAGTGTGTGCGCATGCGTGTTTGGGTGCCTGTGTGTGTACGTGTGTCAAGATAAATGGTAATTTATTCTCACCAACTCAGGAACTTAAACAGACACCCCTCACCCCCACCCCCCCCCCACCCCCACCCCAAGAAAAAAAAACCGAGGCTGGTCAACAAAAACAACACAGGGAAACAGTCAATGGGATAGATTAAATAGTGAGTCTGAGAGATCGAACGCTGGAAACAAGAGATAGAGCATTCTGGCTCTCGAGCAGATTAGGCGTGCGATTTCAGAAAGGTCACCGTGAGTTCATGGCCTCGCCAGGACCGTGGTGGGGCAAGATCACGAAGCCCTGCCGGCCTTCCATTGTTTACTTTCAGTGTCTCTGATTTCCGAGGACGCTATCATTTCATCTCTAATAACATGCTGGGTCAGTGGCTGCTGGTGTTTTAAACATCGTGTAGTTCAGAATTATTGTTGTGTGGTAGGTAGTGTGTTTTGTTTCCTCTTTCTGTCTATCCTTTGTCTTTAACTCATGCGGTGGTGATGAAAAAAACGTACATACATGTAACTTGGTGTCCGGGTCTTGTATGACCCGACCCGCATGAAGAGAGAGTGGTGATCGGGTCTTATGTGACCCGACCCTTGTGAAGTGAGAATGTTGGCATCACAAAAACAGTTCAGGTGTTCCAGGACACAAGCATAGCTCAACGCCGCGACATTTTCATCTTAGAATCATCTTTCATCTTTCATCTTTCATTCTCAGTATATGTACCAGGACGTTGGCATCGCAGACTAGTCATCTGCTTTTGCTTTTGGTCTTTCATTCTTTCGCGCGTGAGAGAGAGAGAGAGAGAGAGAGAGAGAGAGAGAGAGAGAGAGAGAGAGAGAGAGAGAGAGAGAGAGAGAGAGAGAGAGAGTGTGTGTGTGTGTGTGTGTGTGTGTGTGTGTTCTGTTTTCTCTTCTTTCTTCCTAGATCTCTTCATTTTCTTTCTTTTTTTTTTCTTTCCTTCTCTGTTTGTTTCTTTCTTCTTTCCTTTATATGAATCTTCCGTGGACTTCTTTCTGACTTTCTTTCTCTCGTTCTTTTTCCTCAACTCGTCCAGACTGTTCTGCAGATTTCGTTCCAGTGCACAGTGTGTCCCGAGACACAGAATGCCGAGAAGGACCATTCCTTCTTTCACTATTATGTCCACAGCTTGTGCGCGTATAAACACGGTGAGTACTTCTCACAGAGCTCTGTGGTATTGGTCTTTTTCGTTCATTTATGAAGGGGGTATGGTGCGAATTGTTGCATTGTTGACATGGATGGTACGCGCACAAGCCGGCGGACGAAAAATGATGAATTGGTCTGTCTCGATATCCTGTGTCTTGGGTTTGTCTTTTTCTGTTGATCTGAGTAGTTTCCTCGTTTTGTTTTTTTTGTTGTTGTTGTTGTTGTGTTTTTTGTCCTTTCCTTCTGTCTGTCGTTTTCTTCTTCGTTTATCTTTCCATCTTCATGTGCTTTTTCTGTAGCTTCCCATCATCTGTTTCCTTTACGTTCTTCCCATCTTCCTCTCCAACTATCGTTTGTGCCATGTCACTGTCTGTGTTTGATGTGACAGAATTTTCAAGACTGCTCACGCCTGTCGAAAACGTTAAGATAATTATGGCAAAAAAACCCAAAAAACAACTCCACATACATACGAAAAAAACGAAACGTATATCACAAATTCCCGTTTGAGAAATAATAGAGACATGTTATAATGAATCAGAAATTAAAAGGAAAACGTCATAACATTAAACCTTCTCTGTCTGTCCGTCTGTTGACTGTCTGTCTGTCTGACTCTCTCTCTCTCTCTCCCCCTCTTTGTTTAGGTCTTTATTCTAGGAGGTTTGCTGCCATTGGCATTTATAAATTACTTTTCTCTCTCTCTGTTTCTTCATTCGTGCCATATTTAACTTTGTCCCAAGCCCTGCAGCAGTCTCGTAGATCTTCTATATTTCGTTGTCCTTTTTACCTGTCGATATCTCTTCTGAACTGTCTGTCCACCTTTAACTCATTCGGTGCCAAAGGAATTTCCACTATTGTGCAAAGACATTCTCAGAACATGATACCATTGTTGGTTTGCAGTTGAAACATGTCTTAGACTAGTACCCGAGAACGGACGATACCAAGACGAACCAATTCGTCATTTTCAATCCGTCGACTTGCGCGCGTATCATCGATGTCAACAATGCAACAATTCGTACCACACCCTTATATAATTTAACGAAAAGAGTAGGACTCACGGTATTTATACGCGCGCAATTTGTGGACATACAGTGGAAGAAGGAATGGTACGTCTCGATAGCTTGTGTCTCGGGTAATAATATTCTACTGATCTTATACCGTTTGGAGAGAAACTATAAAAGTTCGACTCGCAGAACCTGAGCAACGAAACAATGAAATCTTCGATCGGCGCAGCCCTTTCAGCCCATATCTTTCTATTATATAATATAGCTGGAACTGAATAAGTTACTATAAATAGCATCTGAGCTCTCTATTTTAAACTTGCATAATAATATATCGATTTGCACCATTTGCCTGGTGTTTTCCGTTGATATCTTCTGCGCAGTTTGTCCACCTTAACTGCAGAGATAATATCTTACACACCATTTGTTTATCTCTACTGGTGATATCTTCTGTATAATCTGTCCATCTTTAATATTTTGCATATATATTATCCAAACTCTGTTCTTACTTGCATATCCCATGCACCATCTGTCTATCTTTGCTGTTGATAGCCTCTGCACCATCTGTCTATCTTTGCTGTTGATATTCTCTGCACCATCTGTCTGTCTTTGCCGTTGACATCCTCTGCACCCTCTGTCTATCTTTGCCGTTGACATCCTTTGCACCATCTGTCTATCTTTGCCGTTGATATCGTCCGTACCATCTGTCTATCTTTGCCGTTGACATCCTTTGCACCATCTGTCTATCTTTGCCGTTGATATAGTCCGTACCATCTGTCTATCTTTGCCCCAGATATCCTCTGCACCTTGAACACAAACGTCTTCCAAACACTCTGTCTTAATGGTTGTTGTTTTTTTTTCTTCTTACACCGTCTGTCTATCTTTACCGACATCCTCAGCCATTTCTGTCCATCTTGACTTGCGGGCATTCACGGAATTATTCACCCATATTTCTGAGATCATTCTCTATACAAAATTAGCCCATTATTTCACATTCTTTCAGTCTAGAATGTTCTTGGAAATCTCATGTCGAAATCCCCTTGGGCGGCGTCCCCACCTCCCCCCCCCCACCCTCTCTCTCTCTCTTCCGGCCCCTGTCTTCCGGCCCCTGGCCGACGAAATGATGGAAATGTCATCTTCACCAATGAGCTGCACTGATTGGATCGTGTCAAGGTCACCCTGACCTCCCAGTCCCCAGTATTCCCCTACTCCCTCGTCTCGTAATCCCCCCCCCCTCCCGTCGCCACTCCCGGTCAGTCAGCCCGACCCAAGGCTAACAAAGGAGTAATGCTAGAGACTTTGTGCTCACTGATCAATGACGTCATGGACTTCTCAGAAAAACACGACACGTGCTGGGAAAGCCCATGAATTCTACACACAAGCGTCTGCGAGACAACTTTCTAAGATAAAGGGGGCAACTCTAAAGTACATACGCTTGACCTTGTCTATGCTTTACCCTCCGCCTTCCAACCCCTCACTCTACCCATGTACGCGTTTCAAACGCTTGGCTTCTGAGAAAAGGGGTCATCTCTAAAGTACAAACGTTTGACTTTGGTGATTCCCCCCCCCCCCTCGCCCACCCCTCTCACTCTACCCACGTACGCTTTTAAACTCTTGGCTTTACAGCCCCCCCCCCGGGCCCCCTCCCCACCTTTGTACAGGGGTACAGCCATTAGAATAGTGAATGTTCATTGTCCACAGAATTTGAGGTTCTGAAAGTGCCAATGGCGTCTTGCATGGATTATTTGACTGACCAGGTCACCACATACATATTGACTCCTCCCCGCCCCCACCTTCCACCCTTCATCGTATTTCTGGTACATCCCAGACAGCATTGCAACGTCAATCCGACGTAGATTTTCCGAAGACTGGGGTAGGATTACTGCAAGAGCGGATTCCCTACATCAAACCAATGTCAGCACAATGTCGTAATTAGTGGATCTACGCGTGGAGATGACGACATTCCTATGTGCAAATCTGACGTCAAGCCTACGTGTCGGATTTCCATAAGATTGCTGTCTGGGATTCTTCTCTCTCCCCCCCCCCCCCCCCCGCCCCCACTATTTTTCTACAAATTTTTAATTCATGACCATAACTGAAAAGCGTACGTTACGCCTCCCCTCCCCTCGATCCTTCCTCCACTTACGCGTTAAAGAAAACTGGGGGCAATCCTCCCTCCATCTGACACCCATCCCAGATCCCAGGTACCATATCAATGGCCCCTGAATGATATTTTTAGATCAAAACTTTTGCATTTCGACCACAAGTAAAATGTGGACTGACGAATCTGTGGCGCACCTTGATTCGACTAGACTAATTATTTGCGCGATTCCTTGTTGATATGGACCTTTTTTTTCCTCATCTGTTTGTTGTTGCTGTTGTTTTGGGAGGGCGGGGGGGGGGGGGGGGCTAAAGTGGGACATGTCTTGAGTCATTCTATATCCGGTACAGCTCACGCTCCATTGCGCGTCTGTTTAGCAGCAGCAGCTGGTACATCGAAGTTGAAGCTATGACGTAATAACGAGGACTTTCCGAACATCAGTGGGAAAACCCATTTATTGTCTTACGATTATGCAATCAATCGGCTGACTGTTATGTAATATCCATTTTTTTTTTTTTTGCATTTGTATTTGCATACTTGTTTGATCTCATTTAGGAATTTTACGTTTGTGTCAATGCAGCCCTGTTACAAGTCCTGCAAACTTTAACACGTATAAAACGAGGTGGGGATAATTTTTTTATTTTTTAAATTTTCATTTTGCCCTGAGCCTTGTTCGGCCTGGTTTTCTTCAACTTCCAACTGCCAGGGTGTCTTTAAAGTGCGCAACAGCGTGCACACGGGCCGTCCGAGTTGTTCGTCCTTATCCGAGAAGACTAGGTGTTCGATCCTACCTACCAAAGGATCAGGGACAGGAATATATGAGGAAAATCCCAAAATTGCAACATGCCTGGGGCGACCGGGGCATGACTGTTTCATTGTTGCTATTTTGACGTTGTATTTATTTCTGTTGTTGCTGAAATTTCGAATCAATTTCTTTGCCACAGGTGAGCAATTTCAAGTCAAGGATCTTTCAATAAAAAAGCACACGCAAACAATTGGATTCACAGACCAGCAGAACAGAAGACTGGACGTTGGAGCACATGGACAGAGATTGATATACATGTAGACCGGTCAGTGCATGGACACCGTTTGGACATAGAGATGCAAGGACATCAGCTACCCCCCCCCCCTCCACCCGGCAAATTCTTTGACGTGCACTAGACAGTTTGGTGGAAAGCTAACCGAAGAATCCCAGATCTATATTGTCTAACTAACGGTTTTAAACATGATTTAAAAAGCAAATGAAATGAATGAATGAATGACTCACTCATTCACTCACTGACATACTGACTGATAGGTACATAGATAGAGTTCTTGCGTTTTTAAAAATTCGTCTACAAACTTCTCTCTATAACCGCTGCACCATAATGTTTATTGCGTGCTATGCGGGCTGAATGCAAAAAATCATTACTTGTAAAAACTGTACAGCTGGAGATCATAGCCACGGCACGGGCATGCCTGCGGAAAATAACGCATAATATGGCAAGAGGTGAAACTGAGCCCCCCCCCCCCCTCCACTTTTCTGTCCCCACATCTGACACCTATCTTTTAGATTACTTTGTCTTAATATCAGTTCACAAAATACGTCACAATCTTTTTTCATCTTCAAATTAACAAATTTTTACACGACAGGAAAATTAATAAAAACTGTAATTTCTTGACATCTGAAAAAATTATTTTGTCACTGCCTGACTAAAGCTAGTCTGACTTTACTCACAGGAAATGCTCAGCGCCCCCCTCCATCTCCCCCTTTAAGTGCCGCCCAATGTATGATTGTGCAGTATTGTCATGGCTGAGAAACGCCAATGGAGATAACCACTTCTTGCACTTTTCAGTGGCCGCAGCTCTGTTTTTCATTCTGGTTCTCCAGGGCGCCCCCTCTCAATAAATTGCCCACCCCAACCCGTACACAATACCCTTACCCTCCCCCCCCCCCCCCTTCCCCTCTCACACACACACACTTCCCACCCTTACGATCTTCAAAACACACGGAAGTCCAGAGTTAATGAAAATAAAGAGGTTTGGATAGTTGTGTTGGGTGTTGGCAATGTTACATGGCCTCTGATTGGCCGCAGCCCCCCGTGGCAGTCACTGACGGGGCCATTTTCACATACAACCCTCCTGCTGGCCACATAACCATTTGATTTCCTTCTGCCTGGGGGAGGGAGCAAGGGGTCAAGGACACACCAGGCTGCCCGTAAACCAGGGTTGTTACGGACACCTTTCATGGGTAACCTTGACCTGAGAAATGACACTGTGATCCATTCTGTCGTTTCTTTCTCTCCCTGAAGACCAGCGATTTCTGGTGGCAATCCGATGTTCGACGGCACGTGGACACTTTCTGCTGGCTGAACTGTCCTGATTTGGTGGGATGAATCACAAAAGACAACACTTGATGGGGAAAAATAGAGACAAAAAAGAAATTAGGTTATTAAATTGCCAGGAACGGTCTTGATCTGTGAATGTTCACTTGATCTTTTATCAGCTAAACTGCAATGTTTAGATAGATAGATAGATAGATAGATAGATAGATAGATAGATAGATAGATAGATAGATAAAAAAACTGACAAAAACACAATGAATTTTACAACCAGAAAAAAAAGACAATAAAAGATTTTCTGCAAACATTGCACCTGTGCCCGTTGTTTACACCTTAAAGCTGACCTGTACATGACCATCTGACCGTCAGCTGACCAGTGGTCAAGACCTCTCTCTACCTTTCCATACTGAACACTTTTTTGTGTGAATGTGTGTGTTTGTGTGAGTGTGTGTATGTATATGTGTACGCCACTCAATGCAAATATCATACACTCCTTTGTTTTAACAGTATTTTTCCATGCAAAAAGTATATGAACGTAATTTGTCATCCATGTATATCGTATTGGCGAATGAACAGTTTTCTCAGTTTACATACGAGCTTTTCAAAGTTTTGGGAAATTTTGTTTCTCTTGGCTGGGGCAAACACGTTTCTGCTTATAGTTTCTGTTAAAGATATCGTTGCGTCCTTTTGTGAGAATACAGATATCACCAAGTGCAATGACAGGGTAGTCATAACTCAAGTGTGGTGGAAGTAGTAGTGGTGGTGGTAGTAGTAGTTGCAAGAATCATAGTAGTAGTGCTAGATAATAGTTGTAGTAGTAGTTGTTGTAGTAGTAGTCGTAGTAGCAATGAGAGTAGTACTACTGACTAGTAGCAGTAGTAGTGGTAATAGTAGTAGTAGTACTATGATGATGATGATGATGATGCTGATGATGTCGCTGTTGTGGCGATGATGGAGGTGACGCAATGATACTGATCTACTGTATAAAACGATTTTGCTTCATATGATAAATGGTACATTTTAAAGACTCTTTGCCAACCCCCTGTCCCTATCTGTCTATCTGTCTGTCCGTCTGTCAGTCAGTGTCTGTCTGTCTGTCCGTCCGTCCGTCCGTCTGTCTTAATCAAAACCTTAGCCTCTACAAGTCATAATTTAATGATGACCACTCACCTTATATTTTTGCAATCCCTTCCAACGCCGAAAGACGTAAAACATTAGAGAGAGAGAGAGAGAGAGAGAGAGAGAAGACAGAGCGGGAGAGAGAGAGAGAAGAGAGAGAGAGAGAGAGAGAGGGAGAGAGAGAGAGAGGGAAATGGAGACAGAGAAAGACGTAAAACATTAGAGAGAGAGAGAGAGAGAGAAAGAGGGAGACAGAGAAAGAGAGAGAAAGAGAGAGAGAGAGAGAGAGAGAGACATCTACATGTACAAGACAATGAATTGGTGAGACAGTGCTGACTAGATTCACAGAATCACAGAACTGACCAAATAATTATGTATACACCGTCAGAAACGGCAGAAGCAGAAGAGAGAGAAGGAGAGAGAGAGAGAGAGAGAGAGAGAGAGAGAGAGAGAGAGAGAGAGAGAGAGAGAGAGAGAGAGAGAGAGCACAGGCCAAAGATGAAACATAAACCGGGGCAAGGACGAAGAGATTGAGGGAAAGTAGATCTGGAGAAGTGAAAGAACAAAATAGAAGGACAAAGGTGAAAGAGTGCAGAAAAGGAAAATGTGCGATGAGACCAGACGAAGGTGTCACTGGGGGTGAAAATCTCCTGTCATCGAAATCTCTGCCTGCCGTGACTCATGACCTTTGTTCTTGTTTGTTCCAACTCCAATTTTTGCACAACTGACAAATTCCACTTTAAGCGTTTGCGGCTTTAGCATTATAAGGAATCAGAACAAATCGGAACTGTGAAACAGCTTGATAAGCGCCATGACGATTTTATTTTGATTTGTGTGTGTGTGTATTTTGTTTTTCTTCTTTAATCCCATTTGGGAAATTTGCCCTAGCGTCATTGCAGTCCAGTTACAACTGGAGCAGGCGCGCCGTCGCCATAGTGCAGCGCCGGTCGGCGGTTTGTTCATTTGGGGGGGGGGGGGGTGGGTGTAGGGATTATTATTATTTTTTTTTAATTTGTAAACAAGTGTCAAAGTGTGCTTTTGCTTTATATATCTCTATCTACTTACCGAAAAATCTCCAGTTTTTTTTCAGAAAATGGAGATAAAACAAACAAGAACTAATGTCGCAATGAAAGTTTCTTGTTTTTTTTTTTAATGTCAAAAACAACTCTTGAGTTGCGTCCCACATTATTCTGTGTTCAGTAACCATTTCGTGATGACCAAAGGAAAGTCTGGGTCGCACAGTACAAAAGCACAACCCATGCGTAAAGAGCACATTTCACTCCAGACAATAATGTTGAAAAGTGAATGTCATATAGACTGGCACATAGCCTGTTGTTACTTGTACATACATGCCCTAGGCGTTTTGCACAAGGGGCGCGTATGTATAGGTAGAATGCGCATGACGTCACAGAGTTTTTGTTTTATACTTCCGCCAAACAAGATGGCCGGTGGATCAGCTGATGAGTGGTAACTTCGAGATGTGTCAAAGCAGTTAAAATGCCTGCTGGTTGCATTGCAGTTGACTGTTGTGACAGGGGTGGAAAGGATGTATCCAAACTGGTCCGATTCCCTACCATCCGTGTAAACAAGAGAAAGGAAGTGAAAGAATTGACCGAACGTCTCCCACGTGCGTATGCACACGTGCCATTGTTTACAGTAGTGAACTCGCCGCCGATTGGTTCGCGACGCCTAAAGTGGGTCCGGACAGACAAGATGGTGGATATGCGCATTCTACCTATAGTTTATTACGCACTTATCCCAAACCCCGTCCTAATCTTCAACCCTAAATCTTATCGTATTCCTAACCCTGTCCCCTTACCCTTTCAACAGCAACCAAAAAAGGAGGAAAATCTGAAAGAATAATTAATTACGGCTGTTGTTGGGAGTATTTCGGGAGGAGCTCTCTAGCTCCGGAGTAAGGAAAAAAGGCTTTAAAATACGTACCCCTAGCGCAAAAAAAAACAACACAAACAACTACAACAAAACAGCAACACTTTTGGGGGCGCACGTACAAGTAACAATAATCGGCACAAACGGTCTGGTTCCGTGACACCTCAGCACCAGCCAGTAGGGTGACCAGGTTTGTCTACAATGTGTGAAGCTGGGCCGAGTTTGCCTACCAGAGGTTGGCTTGAGATCTCACGCACTGATTAACCCATTGTCAACACACGTGTTTGATCAGTGCAGAAACCTCATGCAAGCAGACAATGTTGTCATTGGTGAATACAAATCGAGGAGTATAATTTGCCATATTGTTGCATGCGACATTTTTGCCAATTTTGAGGTTTTGTCATGAAAGTGGTTCTCTCACTCCTAATTTCATTATGTGCAAGTGTCATTAAAATCAGTTAAAAACTTTCAGAGAAATGTGTTTGTGACGTCATGTTTTATGCGTTTTAGCCCTCTTGCCTACCAAATTTCGATCTTCATTTTCTCGAATAGGCAAAAAATGCACAAATAAATATGGCAAATACCCGACGATATATATATATCCCAATACCAACCGGGAGCTCGAACCCTCTGTAATGTGACATCAACCAGGTTTATAACAATGACAATAACGGTATCAGAGAGTGCGTGTCTCAAAATGTGTTACTTTCAATCAAAAATTTAATATAAAAGGAAACAGAATGAGGAATCATCAAATCTGACCCATTTTCTCAGTCCTATATTCGTTCTCTCTCTCTCTCTCTCTCTTCCTTCCCCCTTCCCCTTCTCTTTACGATTGTGCCCGCCTTGGGCTTACCCATGCGATGTACCTAATTTAACCCTTTGGAGATGGGGGTATTTTGAATGTTACCCATCTAGACAGACGGGGATTCACACTAGTTCAAAGGGCAAAAAAATGATAATGTGTTTACAACAGCAGGAAAAACACCATTGATATGTACAGATCTGTAGATTTTATGAAACAAACATTCTGATTGGCTACAAGACCCTGACACGACTAATCAGTACTGCTTTCTCAATGGGCCGTTGACTGGCTCCATCGTCTTTTCCACTGCAAAATAATTAGACCGATTATCGGCCCTGCCCTGCCGTCTTGTAAAGGTTAAAAGCTGCCATTTTGAAACACGGGGACGTAAACAAGCTGTTTATGCGAGCAGTGCGCGCTGTTCGAGAGTACGGTCATTTCCACCTGCGGGCCACTTTGAGTTGTCTGTGGGCTTGTTTGAGTTTGTCTTCCCCCCGGAAACATCGAGAAGTTTCGAGCGACAGTGGCGTAGAGTGGGTGGGACCCCAGGGGCGGCTGCGCCGGGTGCAACATTTCAGAACTCTCACTGTTTCAGCTGCCAGTTGTGAAAGATAGTTCTCAAAACTTAAATTAATCAAAACATAACAGAGATCTACAATGAAGCAAGAAAGAACTGGGTAACCTAGCAATGCTGTCAATTGAGAGAGATTAAGTTCGGTACCGGTACTGACAATTTTGCACAAATTCGATTTTAAATAAATTTGAATATAATAATATACTAACATTAAACGCGTTTTACTTTGATTACATCGGTATTTTCTTAAAATACATATGCCTGGGGAGTACGATGTGTTAAAATTATATGAAGGTATTTAATTCTATGTTAAACTTAAGTATAACATCTCTGAATACAAAACGTAAATATTAATAAAGTATACCCAAATAGACCGTGAAGGGCGCAATGCGGCCGTTGTCGACCCGACTCGCCGTAAAAACCCAAAACTCACTAGGGAGTAGGGGGTTCAATACTGGGCTGGTGGAAGGGACTCTTGGAGTGCTAACGGTCCACAGGTCAGAGGGTGCAATGCTTGCCCTGCCCCCGGGCACTAGAAAGCCACGCTGCGTCATTGTGAAGCATGAATACAGACAGCAGCAGGTCAACAACGTTCACGTGGGAGTAGCTCTAAGGGTACGGACACACAGAAAGCTGGAAACGTTACCAGACGCAGATGAAACCAACACTTGTAGGTACTGTCTTAAACGTCTCTCTGTGTTATAAGCCATACACTTTTCCCATACCTGAGACACTCCCGGTTCTAAAAGGTTAAACAGGATGAAGACTGGTATTCACACCATGCACGGAAATAGAAGACATCGTGATGACTAAAGCTGGGTTTTCATTCGTTCCGGAAACGGAAACGGAAATGTCAAAAACCTTTCAAGTAGTGAAATAGGAAGAATGTTTTCATACGTACGGAAAAGCCCTTCCCGTACACGGAAAGACTCTTTCTTGTAACTAAGTGACGGATTTTTGGCGTTTCTGTTTCTGTTTCCTTATTCATGAAAACACGGCTTTAGTCCTATAGCTAATTCTTGGTCGCATAAACGCGCGAGTCTTCATTGACAAACTAGCCTGGGTTATCAACTGGATTACTGCCATGACGCTGACATTAGAGTGCTGATGTCTGCTGCTGTTTGTTTATCATGTTTGTTGACAGTGTATGGGTCAACAATACATGGGTGTTTGTGTGTGGTTAGATGAGAGAGAGGGAAGGTGGCAGAAAGAGGGGGTGGGAGAAAGAAGAGGGTAAAGGAGAGAGCGAGAAGGGGTGAAAGGGGTGGGGAAGAAGGTAGGCTGGAGAGAGAGGCGATTAGAGGAAAAAACAGAGAGAGAGAGAGACACAGAGAGAGAGAGAGAAAAAGAGAGGGGAGAGGATGGAGCGAGATAGAGGGGGGAATGAGGGTCGGAAAGAGTGGGAGAGAAAAGGTTAGAGGAAAGGGCAGAGAGAGAGAGAGAGAGGGGGGGAGAGAGAGAGGAGATGAAGGGGTGAAAGAAAGAGGGGAATGGAGAGGGAGAGAGAGAGAACGAAAGAGATGGTTAGACGAAAAGACAGAGAGAGAGAGAGAGAGAGAGAGAGAGAGGAGGAGAGAGAATGAGAGAGACAGAGGCAGAGAGCCAATCAGTATTTATTTTATCATCTTGGTGTCTTTCATCATTCACTCTCTCTCTTCCTTTCTCTCTCTCTCTCTCTCTCTCCCTTTCTCCCTCTCTCTTTCTCCCTGTGTTTGTGTGCGTTGCTCATAATATACAGTATAAAAAATGGCAAAGAAGAGTGAGGCATGAACAAATGCACACACACACACACACTCGAGAGTTTAGTCACTAGTGAGACAAGCAATCTGAGACAGAAAATAATAACGGGCAAGAGGCCAACATGTTGTTATCAATAATTATATCACAAAGTTAGTGGAAGGTGAGGAAATCTTGCACCGAACAGTTAATGGGATATTATTGTCCTGTATTGAACTAATGAGATGGCTATGCCTGCTCTATTCTCCGCAGTCAGGATGGCCGAGGGGTCTAAGGCGCTGCGTTCAGGTCGCAGTCTACTCATGTAGACGTGGGTTCTAATCCCACTTCTGACATTTTTTTTTTTTTTTGAAATCTTTATCTACAAGAGTTGTGCTGTTTTTGTCAATCTGTCTGTCTGTCCGGCTGTCGCTATCGCACACACCCAACAGTTAGGCATACCAAGTTGTTTAATCTGTCTGTGTGTCCACACGTCAGAATTAAGTAGATTTTTCATGGCTGTCTTGGAGTATTGTATGGCATGCCCCGTCTACCACATCGAAAAACAGACGAAAAAAATTAATTTCAATTTTGATGATCAATTTATTGTTATTACGTTGGATGTTACAGTATAAGCAACATGAGTCATAAATCAGGGATTTTCTTCAAATTGTGAGTGGTGAAATCAGTCAGGTTCATCACCATTACTATCCCTTCGTCATTATGATCACCAACACCATCACCATCACCATCATCATCATCATCACCATCATCATCATCATCATCACCATCATCATCATCATCATCATCACCATCACCATCATCATCATCACCATCACCATCATCATCATCACCATCATCATCACCATCATCATCATCACCATCATCATCATCATCATCATCATCATCATCATCATCATCATCACCATCATCATCATCATCATCACCATCATCATCATCATCACCATCATCATCATCATCATCATCATCATCATCATCATCATCATCATCATCACCATCACCATCATCACCATCACCATCATCATCATCATCACCATCATCATCATCATCATCATCATCATCACCATCATCATCATCACCATCATCACCATCATCATCATCATCACCATCATCACCATCATCATCATCATCATCATCATCATCATCATCATCATCATCATCATCATCACCATCATCAGCATCATCATCATCACCATCACCATCATCATCACCATCATCATCATCACCATCATCATCATCATCACCATCATCATCATCACCATCATCATCATCATCATCACCATCATCATCATCACCATCATCATCATCATCATCATCACCATCATCATCATCATCATCATCATCATCATCATCATCATCATCATCATCATCATCACATCATCATCATCATCATCATCATCATCATCATCCTCATGATCACCATCATCATCATCATCACCATCACCATCATCATCATCACCATCATTACCATTATCATCATCATTACCATCACCACCACCATCGCCATAACTATTATCATCATCATCATCATCAACAACTTAACAACACCAACAACTACATCGGATAATTGCAAAACAAACAGACAAACATGCTCCCAAAACAGTAAAGAAAAATCAAACCGAAACAAAGCAGAAAAAACAACAACAACAATATCAGTAAATCAAAAGGTCCCGAAAGAGACATACGCGTATCAATATCATGTGTTTATCATATATGGTGCGCACAGAGTTATTCATACCACGAGCATGACGTCAGCCCACCCACACAACTTGTACAATACCTTGATACTCCCCGTCAGAAAAGTAACATATTATTTTTGAAATTGCTATTTGCTAACCACATTGTTTTTTGTAATTTGTTTACGCCTGTGATTTCATTAAATGGGGAAGGACCAGGGGGGTGTGTTTGAAGAGGGAGGGGGGGGATTCAGAATAACCTTGAAATTATTTGACCTTGACCTCTATCCGCCCCGCCCCCCGGACTGCGGGGGCTGAGGTCACGAGATAACTTGTACCGGTATTTTGAAAGGTTCACCTATGTGCACTTACACTATCAGGCAAACAACTCCGGCGCTGGTCTACACTGCTCAGATATTATGAGGGTGAGATCAGGTGCATAATGGGAGTGGAGAGAGAGAGAGAGAGAGAGAAATAGAAGAAAGGAGGAAAGGGCGAAAAATAAGGGGAATTTTTTTGTTTTTTTTGGTATAAACTTTTGTCCTGCCAAGCTTGTCAAAATCCTGAAAGGTAGGTAAAGGAAATAGCTGCCATATTGCGGCTGTGAATCATGCAGTGACACAGTCAGGCGGGGGTGGGGGGAGGGGGGAGGGGGGGGGAATCAAGCCCGACAGTTCTGCACTGTAAAAACCTCTTGCCATAGAAGAGTTTGTAAGTTTCTGCCCCTGTATTTGACGAGCGTATCTTTTCGAAAAGTTTCATAGTATCTCCAGAATAGGCTTACATGGGCACACCTACGAGATACAATGTGTGTTTGGGTCTTTATTTTAGGAGATTCGCCGGTCTTAGCATTTACATCTCTTTTTTCTTCTTTATATATTTCTTGTTCTTGTTTCTGTGCGTTTTTATGATAGGGATGAGTTTTTTTTTAGAATTTTGCCTGGGGCAGCGGCCTTGTTCAGCCTGCTCTTCTCGTCTTTCAACTGCTAAGGTATCTTTAACGTGCCACACGGGGCCTCCAAGTTTTCCGTCCTTATCCGAGAAGACTAGGTGCTCGATCCTACCTATCGTAGGATCAGGGACAGGAATCCCCCCACCCCACCCCACCCACCGAGAAAAACAAAATTCGAACATGCTTGCACCGACCGGGGATCGAACCCGATACCTTTCGGCATGAGAGGCGAGCACATTGCTTCTAGACCAACGTGTGCCCCCTTATGAGGACTAATAAAAATAGAAGGAGAGATTTTTGTAAGAACACGCGCTTGTTCACTGAATGAAAAGACGCGTCATGGGAACAGATTTTTACAGAGAGAGAGAGAGAGAGAGACAGCATTAATGCTCGTCTGGCCAGATTCACTGTTTAATAACATCATTTTGAAGAACAAACTATGTTCTATGTTTCCATCTGATTTGTAATTTTCTACAATTGTAATAGTTTCTTTTGGTCATCATAAAGCTGGGTTTTCATGCGTACGGAAACAGAAACGTCAAAATCCTTCGAGTAACTGCAAGTACCATAAAAGAAAAGGGCCAGAAGAAAGAGAATAGGCCAGGACAAGGACAACCCACTAGGGAGCCCTTTTGAGGGCTAAGAAAGCCAAGAAAAGGAGAAAAACGACAGCAGCACTACAATAACGAAACAAGCAAAATGCAAACAAAAAGAGTGAGGTGTAAATGCCTAAGGCCCGGCGCGCACTATCCTGTTTTGTTTGCTGCACGGCGTGCAAACGCAGATTTTTGCTTGCTTGGCAAAGAGTTTACAGTGCTGCACACCACGCCAAAGATTGCTTGCATTGAACGGATGGTCAATTTTAACATAGTGCGCGCCGGGCCTAAGGCAGCGATCCTTCATAAACAAAGATCTACAACCCTTCAAGTGGAGAAAAAAGAGAAGTTTTCACGCCGTCTCCGTACACACGGAAACACTTTTTCTTTTTTACTACTAGATTTTTTACTTCTCCGTTTCCGTTTCCGCACACATAATTATATGGAAGCACAGATTTAGAGAGAACTTAAACACAGAACAAAACGAAGTGCAGCACTGACGGTCTTTTTACGTCTCTTGTAAAACTTTGTTGCCGCACAGTGTTTTCCCGTAACGCAGCATAGCAGAAAGTGTTTTGGTTATTTGTTACAAAGCTGTTGTTAAGGGAAGCGTAGTGTTTTACGTATTAAGCTGCAGCTGAACTGTGAACACAACCCAGTATTTTCTTTATTCGGCTTTGTAAGTAGACAACGCC